>JAXRKP010000100.1:480000-502500 GCA_037039925.1 Doris montereyensis
TTATATCTAGAATCTAGATCTAGATTCTAGTAACTAGGTCTAGAATCTAGATCTAGGCCTAGATCTACGTTTCTATTCAGTCAGTAGGTTCCAGAGTCCTGGCTCTTCTTTTAAAAAAAGTTTTTCTAAGATTCCAGAAACAATTTTAAGCATATTTAATTTTTTTTTAAATAGAAGAAAATTACTCGACCGAGTACTCGAGTAGTGATGACACCTGTTGTGAATTACTCGAGCGAGTACTCGGGCGGTCTAATACTCGAGTAATCGAGCGGAACTCGAGTACTCGCACACCTCTAGTTCTGACTGGTTTTTAATAAAGTGGCACTTGTGAGTACCGCGGGGGTACAAAGGGTTGCTATATAGATCTTAGTCAAATCAATCCCACTTTACAACAGCACAACATGGGGCATGACATTGACAAAACCAACGAAGATGAATCAGACGCCTCCGACCAGAAACAACTAAAAATCATTTCAGGAATAAGATAATCAACCAAACTTTCCACCAAAGCAGTATACAGAAAATGCAACGAAACTCCAATCACCCTCAAAATACTTACAACAAGATGGCGACTTTTCGGACGTGTTTTGAGAAGAAATTCAGAAATCCCAGCAAACAAAGCCATGACTTTTTCTTTCAATTCAATGATCTGGGACCAAAATACAAAAGACGGCTTGTCACAACACTGCCAACAACACGGAACGACGGCCTTAAAAGAACACCAAACACTCTATCAGGACATCCAGAAAATCAGAGACATTACAAATCGACGCGATTGGAAAATCGTATAAAGGCTGCCGATGCTGCTAAGATAAAGCAATTAAGTAAAACGCCCGGCTAGCTTGGTGCGCTACACGATTGCCTTCAGCAGAACGGAAGTAAGCCAGACCTTCGCTACAGTGCTAATCAGTGATGAAATCGGGGTGCTCACAAATTCGTTTATAGACCTTATACTATAGGCATAGGGGCTTATTTCAAATCCTTTAGCGCCCCATACACATTTAACTAATAGGAAAATAGGAGTTGGTAGATCTAGAATCTATGTGACTCATGACATCTCAAACACATAGAAAGCAATCTTTGCCACTGATAATTTAGATCTGTCTTCAAGCTCAGCTAGATCTAGCTCTAGATCTAAACTTAATTAGATCCTGGATAAAAGTAAACAAAGTGTAGAAACTAGAGCTAAAAAAGGACATGTATAAAATGTATCCCTTAATATCATTTTCATTTCTATTTTAAGACAGAAATGCTTGTAAAATCTAGATATAGAAGTCTAGATCTAAATCTACATCTACATCAACCAGCACTTACTATTGTGATTCATCTCCTACACATTGGATCTAAGTTCTAGAATCTAGATCTAGATCTCTAGCTCTAGATCTAGATCTAAATCCTCTTGATCTAAATCATTCATCTCGTAGAAAATGTTACTCGCACTAATTTATTGGTGTAAGGACAGAAAAGAAAGACGTGGAGCGTCAAAGACGAAGCCAATGAGATAACAAGATAACATTATAGATCTAGAATCTATCGCATGGGGTGCTGTCAAGACCTATACTAGATCTACATCTACATCTAACTAACAGTAGGAAATGAAACTAATGTAGAATACCAGATTCTCTAGATCTAGATTATACATCTAGATCTAATTCAATGTTATTTCCAAGGGGAAATCGCCTGCCACGGAAGAACATCAAACATTACCTGTGTGGTAAATCTGTTTCAAAAGTGAGTTATCCCAATACATAATTTATAGATTTCTAGGTGCATTGTAGTTTCTTAAGTTTCTGGTGGGGTTAGGAATTTAGAATGTTTTGAGCGTTAGAATGAAATACTTACACACATACACACACACACACACATACACACACACACACACACACACATCTCTTTTTGATTATACCATTTCGCATATCTCTAGATTAAGTAATGGCCCGTATAGACATGCAACATCTGGCAATCTTTTTTAAACTTTGATAACCTTTATTTCTATAAAATGTAATGATGCCAGCAAAGATTGTTTGTTTGTTTGTTTTCTTTAAAGTAACCCTGTCCACCATGGCGGTGACCCCAGGGTTCGTAGCTGAGTAATGCTACTGACAAATGTCCAAGCAGAACATAAACCACTTTAAAAAAGCCAGAGAGTTTTCGTAAATATGTGTCAATGTGTTAAAAATTGATACGTATTTAGTACTCTAGATCTGTTGATACACTCTGGTTTCCTTTTACAAAAAAGCAAGAATAGTTTCTAGATCATTATTTCGAAAGAGTTTGTAGGTGCTTCCCTCGGAATAATATTTCATTGGTATATGTATCAGATCAGAGCACTCTATGAAAACATGTTTAATAGTGAAAAGGCACTCACAGGAGTGACAGAAAGGTTGGTCATCATGGGTCAACAGGAAACCCTGCGTGAGCCACGAATGACCAATATGTAAGCGACTTAACACGCTCTCTTGTTTGCTAGTTCTTACTTTTACATTTGGCCTTTCTGTCATTTTTGGGATCACTTCATGAAGCGTGTCATTAACTTTTTTGTTCCACTCCTCCTGCCAAGTTTTGTCAATATAATTATTTACTAAAATGTTAAAGTCTGCATAATCAAGTAAGGCACCAGGACTGACATCTTTGGAGCGTGCCTCTTTTGCTAACTTGTCGGCACTTTCATTTTCATCGATGCCAACATGCCCCGGTATCCAGACAAACGTAATGTGTTTTCGAACAAGGTCTTTTAAAATGTGTCTAATTAGTATTATTACTTGGTGTTTAGTATCTACAGTTCTCAGACTCTGAAAGGCAGACATGCTATCCGTCCAGATAAGAACATTTTTATAACTCCTCGACAGCTTTTTTAAATCATTAAAGCTAAAAGAATGGCGTGCAATTCAGCATTGATGATATGGATAATAATGGCAGCACTTACATTTTCATTCTTTTTGAGCAATCTGTGTAAACATGAACACTGTCAGGCAAATTATCCCTCATCTGTAAAAATTCCTGTTGTAAAACGAGCGGGGAGAATTTGAATGCTGAACGGTGGGGTAGTTTTGAATGTCTCCAATATCACAGACGGGGAAGTTTCACATACGTTTTTGTAGGCAGGGTTTCGGGGTAGTGACTTTAATTTTAAATAGTAGGTCATTGACAGTTTTAGGCGTCGGTGATGTAAATATGGTTCACCGGTTTCAACATAATATTATAAGCTCTTTACGGGTGAACTTTGGGAGGCATCTAAGGCAATATGACGTCCCTGATGATGAATGGGGTCTAGCATTTTTAATACATGTTTGGGGGCGAATCCATAAACAACAGAGCCATAGTCCAGCTTGGACCGGATCAATGCTTTATATAATTTCAATGTCAGTGCCCCAATCCGTGTGGCCCTCAACTCGCAGAATATTCAGACCCTTTGGGCATTTTTTCCTAAGGCTCTGAATATGAGGGAAAAAAGGATAACCTTTTGTCAAAGATGACACATAAATTTGGCCTCTTTAGATAATTTTGAGATGCGTTTTGTTTAAATAAAACTGGGTTCAGCATGTACATTTCTTTGGTTATGAACGTGGACACATACAGTTTTTGATGTGGAGATTTAAAACCGTTGTAAGTTACCCATTTTTGAACCGTGTTGATACGTAGCTGCAGTGATCTTTCAAGATATTGTAAATGTTTACCTTCAGTATATAGATAGCAAAATTGTCTACAAAAAGAGATGCTTGTACATTGGTCGTCAGTGTCTTTGTGATATTATTCATTTTTATGTTATATACTACCGGAGAAAGAATGCTACCTTGTGGAACTCCATTTTCCTGTGACCAATCTTCAGATAGTGCTGACCCTAATTTGACCTTGAAATGCCATTTTGACAGGAAATCAAAAACAAAAATAGGGAGACGACAACCAAAGTTGAGGCTGAAAAGGTCAGTAAGAATGCCACTATACTAGTGTTCAACTCCAATGGGTGTAGCGACAAGAATCATGGAGTAAAAGCGTGAAGTCATTACCCTGTATACAGGTGTATACTTTTACATACAACTTTCTCTTGTCTTTACTTTCCTGCAGTGTTAGGGCAAGACGTCTTTTTGAATCACATACTAAAAACAAGCTCTTCGTAATTTGCCCTTACGCCTCTCACATTCCACTGTAGAATGGTATTCATTTAAAATTGAACTATTTCTTTCGGCGTTTTAATGCTGAACCCTAGTTTTTCTTGGTAAATGAGGGCTGAGCACCAGGCTTTCTTGGCAAATGAGGGCTGAGCACCAGGCTTTCTTGGCAAATGAAGGCTGAGCAACAGGCTTTCTTGGCAAATGAAGGCTGAGCACCAGGCTTTCTTGGCAAATAAGGGCTGAGCACCAGGCTTTCTTGGCAAATGAAGGCTGAGCACCAGGTTTCTTGGCAAATGAAGGCTGAGCACCAGGATTTCTAGGCAAATAAGGGCTGAGCACCAGGCTTTCTTGGCAAATGAAGGCTGAGCACCAGGATTTCTTGGCAAATAAGGGCTGAGCACCAGGCTTTCTTGGCAAATCAGGGCTGAGCACCAGTATTTCTTGGCAAACGAGGGCTGAGCACCAGGCTTTCTTGGCAAAGGAGGGCTGAGCACCAGGATTTCTTGGCAAATAAGGGCTGAGCACCAGGCTTTCTTGGCAAATGAGGGCTGAGCACCAGGCTTTCTTGGCAAATAAGGGCTGAGCACCAGGCTTTCTTTGCAAATAAGGGCTGAACACCAGGCTTTCTTGGCAAATAAGGGCTGAGCACCAGGCTTTCTTGGCAAATTAGGGCTGAGCATCAGGCTTTCTTGGCAAATGAAGGCTGAGCACCAGGCTTTCTTGGCAAATGAGGGCTGAGCACCAGGCTTTCTTGGCAAATGAAGACTGAGCAACAGGCTTTCTTGGCAATTATAAGCCGAGCACCAGGCTTTTGGCAAATGAAGCAAATTTTCTTGGCAAATGAGGGCTGAGCACCAGGTTTTCTTGGCAAATGAGGGCTGAGCACCAGGCTTTCTTGGCAAATGAGGGCTGAGCACCAGGCTTTCTTGGCAAATGAGGGCTGAGCACCAGGCTTTCTTGGCAATTATAAGCCGAGCACCAGGCTTTCTTGGCATATAAGCCGAGGGCTGAGCACCAGGCTGTCTTTGCAAATAAGGGCTGAACACCAGGCTTTCTAGGCAAATAAGGGCTGAGCACCAGTCTTTCTTGGCAAATAAGGGCTGAGCACCAGGCTTTCTTGGCAAATAAGGGCTGAGCTCCAGGCTTTCTTGGCAAATTAGGGGCTGAGCATCAGGCTTTCTTGGCAAATGAAGGCTGAGCACCAGGCTTTCTTGGCAAATCAGGGCTGATCACCAGGCTTTCTTGGCAAATGAAGGCTGAGCAACAGGCTTTCTTGGCAAATAAGGGCTGAGCACCAGGCTTTCTTGGCAAATGAAGGCTGAGCACCAGGCTTTCTTGGCAAATGAAGGCTGAGCACCAGGCTGTCTTGGCAAATAAGGGCTGAGCACCAGGCTTTCTTGGCAAATGAAGGCTGAGCACCAGGCTTTCTTGGCAATTATAAGCCGAGCACCAGTCTTTCTTGGCAAATGAGGGCTGAGCACCAGGCTTTCTTGGCAAATGAGGGCTGAGCACCAGGCTCCTGCCCTCCATGCTGTTTGGCCACCGGCGGCTTCTGTCCCGGGGGGGGGTGAAGCCATTAGAGGTGTCTGTGTCTTTCCATACCTCCTTCCCACCTGGTCTTGAAGAAGACAAATTGGAAGGAGGTTTGGGTTTACGAGGAGGGGGAGGTGGGAGGGGGTGGAATTGGGTGAGAAGGGGGAGGGGCTGGAGTTTGTTCGGGAGAGGGAGGTAGTGGGGATGCGATCAGAGGGGGTGGGTTGTGACGAAGGGACTGGGGTCTGGGAGGAAGGGAGGGGTCTGGGGGTAGGAGAGGGACGTGGGCGGGAGAGAGGGTGGGTCTTAAACGATAAGAGGGAGGGTAGAGGGGAGGTGGAGGGGAAGATGGGGTGTGGTGGGGTGTGGGAAGACGATGGATCGAAATCCATCTCTTCTTCACCCAAGAAAACAGCAAATCTGTTTTTGGTGGTGACAGATTTGTCCCCGCTGACCATTGGTCTGGTCTTCTTTTTTTATCTGCCCAGGCGACAAAGCTGACTTGGTTCTGGTTTCAGTAGCCTCTACTTGGAAGTCGCAGTGTTAAGTCCCGAACAGCAGCGGCGTACGTTTTCCCCTGCACAGAGGCAGCTAGACTCGGGAGAAGAGCCACTCTAGCCTGAGAAAGCGTACCACTGTGCTGTGCTTTGTACTGGAGGATGGCTTTTTTCTCCTGCCATTTCGGACAGTCCTTGGACGAGGCAGAATGTCCACCTCTGCAGTTGGGGCAAAAGGGCTCTGGAGAGCATTGCTCTTCAGAGTGTCCACTCTTACCACAGCGGGGAAAGCGGTCTCTCGGCGACACTTCGCCTTTCCATGTCCGAGCCAATGACAGTTAAAGCACCTCATTGGCTTCAGGACAAAAGGTCTGACAGTCGAAACCAATTGCTCGATGGTGGTTTTGATGCATGGAAGGTCAAGACCCACGTATGGGTATTGATCTCCTCACCCCCGTTGCGGACGATTATTCGTCTTGCATGTATAACCCCATACAGCTCACTTACCAGCTCTTTCTCAGTTCATCCATCTAGATCACGGGATATGACGACGTCCTTCGAACTATTGACGCTTAGGTGAGGCTCAACGTCCACAGGGATATCACCAAAATGCTCCGTACAAGGGCAGCTTCGACGACTCATGTTTCGATGCGACTTCAATCAAAAGGTCACCAAAACGAAATCAGCTGACGCTTTTCGATTGTTCTTCACGCCACTAGATCTCAGTGCTCGAGCTATCTTGAAGACACTGAGTGATGCCACTGGTCGAGATTCATCCTCCGATTTGACCTCCAGAAAACGCGGCCAACCTAAGGATGTACATTTGAGAGTAAATACCCGCGTCAGACTAGCGTCCTGTCCAGGAGGTGATTATCATCACCTGTTCCGCTTAACGTTACAGAAACTGTGATTGATAAGTAACAATAGTAATGGTAACACTGTAAGTATTGACATATCAATGCAGGAAAGTGTTAGTTATGTTAATTTATTCCATGAGAAAATTATACCATCAATGATTAATTCGAAAAGCACATTACATGTATCAAACAAATATTTCATGCTATATTTCTGCATTTTACCCTTATTTTCATTCTTGTTTTTACCTTTTTCTCCATCGGCACGAAGCACTGAAAAAAACCAAAGGTCGAACCTGCATATTCGTTGTTGAAAACTCTTCGATACCAGAAGTAACCAGAGGACAGCATCCATCCCAGAATGGCACGGTTGATTGGCTCGAACATAAGGGACCTTAACGGCCTGCCATCGAAGAACACGATAACTCGCTCGCATGAACTTGTTCGGGGTGGCGGTTTCTTGGAGGGTGGTGAGCAACAGAATAGAGCAATTCGAAAATACTCAACGAACCAAAGAAGATTGTCTCTGAATGTATTTCCAGCTAGAACCAGCTCACGCTATCAACGATCGAAAAGTTCAAGTGAGATGATGTCGACAAGTTTCGACACCACGGAGGTCGACCGGTTTTCAAATAACTCTAAGACCTCTCTTCCGCAAAGGCAAACAAGACCGCTGCACGGAGAAACTTCCAGCGACGAGACACACGCCGAGAACAAATCAGGAGTCGAAGATGTTGAAGGCAAATGGGATACCGTAGAGATTTGCCTCATGCCCTACCAGAACTTCCTGACGTCTCAAGGGAAACCGGTCATCTATCAAGAGTCCACCGCCACTGAAAACGCGAGAACGCAAACCAAGGTGAAACACCAACAGTTCCTGGCGGCAGAGACGGATTGGGTATACAGCTCAGAGCGGAAATGGTTGCGTAAACAAACCGTGCGCGTGGAGAGGATGGGCGTGACAAATCTACTGGACACAAATCGCCAGATTTATGGCAACCCAAACTCAAGCAGAAAATCTGCGTACACATCGAACGCAGAAACGATGACGTGTGTTTCACAGCACAGCGTCGAACCAGACATTTGTAGTGCAGACGAGGATGGACCTGGGAATGAAACGACGGATGCGTATTACACAGACGATAGTGAACTTTCGTACTACGCAGCAAGAATCCCCAGCACGGCGGATGTAGAAAACAGTGATGGCAACCTTCCGTACCTTGTCGACAGTGTGAGTTCACTCGATTACTCTTATACTCTATCATCAAGCCGACTGAGTCATCAGGGGGCTCAAAAAAATATCAGTCCGTAGCGCGTGTTCTTCCAGCCGTTATTGAGAGAGAATATGAAGGAAGGCGTGTCCCAGCGCGTCACGTGTCAAATGAAGTGCTTCGGGAGTACAAAAGGACAGCGTTGGAAATTCTATTGCAGCGAAAGAAAGAAAACGATAAGAAAATACTGAAGGAGTCACAAAGGACGGAAATTGGCCATAACATCGTCAATCCCCGTTTAGATCGCAGCTGTGCCAAGGTTAAACAAGAGGAATGCTCGGCGATCAAGGGGCTTCGGCCGAAAGACGAGCCCCAATGTCAACGCGAAACGCATGGATAACAATCGACAGGTGAAACCTTTAATGAGAACTGGCACAGCAAAAGGCCAAAACATCTCCAAGTATTTAGCTCCCGATAGTCCTAACAATGCGAAAAGGAGGCAGTCGATGATATCATTGAAGAAAAACGTGACGCCAGGAGTGGCCAGAATCCAAGCGGCTGGGGAAATGAGGCCACAGTCAAGAAAAACTGAAGACAGATGGGTCAGACGCAAAACAGATCAACGAGATGGACTACTGTTACACTGCCAGAGAAAAACAGTGGTCCTCTTGCACTGCTGTCTAACCCCTGCCAATCATTTAGTTCCACGGTACACAACGGAAATACAGTAAAGTATTATGAGGAGGACGTTTATATTGAAGAACCCTGTATTCCAATAATAGGCAGTGCAAAATCAGTGGTAGCAGGCAAGGACATCGACAAGCCAAACCGAGCATTGCAGCTGATTCAAAGAGGTCATGATTCGTTCCCAGCAAAGCCAGCACGGGCCGCTGATCGATTTCACCTAGACTTGAAAGCGTCCTGCAAATCCGTCGCCGCCACCAGAGTTGTGACGCAAGGCTTGCCCATTTCCACGACCGAAAGGTTTAAGCGAAGCAATGCGGAAAAGAACGTCACGCCAGCGTCGAGCCTTGAAACGAACGCCAACGATGACGACGTTTGTTTGTGTACGTTGGACTGCGATACCATTCAACGTACTGATAGAAAGAATGTAGATGATTCCCAAGGGGATTTGCTTGAGAATAAAACAGACTGTGACAAAGATGTCGAAGTGGCAATGTGTCAAAGCTTGGCGCCTGTCTCCAGCGAGAGAGACTACAACAGTACAGTGAAGAGCTTCGTGGATGTTGAGGAAAACCAGCATCTACTTGATTGTAGAACACGGTTACATTTCGAATTGAGGTTGTCCAATGTAAGAACCACCGCATTGAAAGAAAGAAGCCTGTAAACAGTTTGTTAGGGAATTCACCAACTGCGATGACAAATGATTATGATGATCCACAAGCAAAATTGTCTGCATGGACATTGTCAGCCCTGAATAGGGACACTTCTATGACATCTTTGTCTATTCCTCTTTGAAATCATCATCCCAACCGCAAACCTATAATCCCGGATCAAAGGACATAAATCTAGCACGTGTAGTGAAAGCAAATGGTCGCTCCAGCCTTTCCGATCAGTGCCTACCAGATGACACGACAGAACAAGACAGATTGACCCCGGCAGAATTGTCATTGGGTGTCGTGTGGTGTGACGATGTCCAAAAGCCTGCCTACCTCTTCAGTAGAGAAGACCAACAACGCCTCAAAGGAAACCGACCCACACAATTCAATGAAGCATTACATACCAATGTCGAAAGAATCCCTGAAGATGAATTGGATGGTGATGACAAAGGAGAGATTTACTGTGGACACCATGCTGAACTGAAAGAAAACAATTCAAAAACAGTTCAAAGCCCCTGTCAACGAATCTTCAATGTCCGATGATCCCCTCTTCCCAGGGTGTCTTAATAGTAAACGAAGCCGCTGCAAGACCGTCACATCCTTCCGAAAATGAACATGTGCGTGACGTTCAAAATCGATGTTTGCAATTTACCCCTGCAGGCGAGCATGTAACAAATTACAACTCTTCCGAAGAAGACAATACTTTGTTGAAGGAAAAAGTCAAAGTTTGTGGCTCGAGGAATGCTAAAGAAGCAAACCTAAAGTTGTATCAACGTATTAAAGAAAAGCTCCTGGGCAAGCAAATAAAGAATACTCGATGTTCATCTATTCGCTTTCGAGCGGACCTGGATCAAAGCAAACAAAGACAGGCAGTCAAAGCTTGACTCCTATTCATAACAAACAAGTTCATGGGATATTCTCTAGGACAGTGGCAAAGGCGAAGGACACAGCTAGCACACATCCTCACATCAACAACACGGCACGTGCGAGAGAGACTGTCCCAGTGTCCTTTTCTAAAAGGGCAGCTAGGTCCACTCCAACGACAGACGTTTTCACACCTGGACTCAATTCTAATGCCAGAGTAAACTTCAAGACGGCCCTAAGCGCATACCTGAGTCTCAAAAAGATATCCAATGCATCTGCTTTCACCGATAATGAGTTTGCTCAGAGAGATGTCTCCTCAGGGCAGCAGTCAAGACCACAAATCCGCAAGGAACAAATATGGTCATACTCTGATGATGAGATTTGTAACAAACGGTCCAGTAAAGACTGTGAAATCCCAAAGCAGCCTACCCAAGACTGTGAAATCCCAAAGCAGCCTACCCAAGACTGTGAAATCCCAAAGCAGCCTACCCAAGACTGTGAAATCCCAAAGCAGCCTACCCAAGACTGTGAAATCCCAAAGCAGCCTACCCAAGACTGTGAAATCCCAAAGCAGCCTACCCAAGACTGTGAAACCACAAAGCAGCCTACCCAAGACTGTGAAATCACAAAGCAGCCTACCCAAGACTGTGAAATCACAAAGCAGCCTACCCAAGACTGTGAATTAACGAGTATAAACTTCAGACCTTGTACGTCGGTTACAGCAAATACCGCAACCCAAACGTTTTATGACCTCAAGGGATGCGAATTCCATCGGAAAGCACATCGAGTCAAGATTTGTCCACGAGACATTCTGGATCCGATAATAACGAGAAATCATTGAAGTGCGGTAGAGATGACTCGTCTGACAAAGAGACAAGCAGCGGCATTCGAAGCCAAACAGTGCGTACAACCTGCCTCATGTTCTTAGAACAGAAACGACAGCGAGTTCAAAATGCCCTTGACACAACCTCGACATCCAAACGCATGTCAGCTTTTGATGGCCTACAACAGAGAAGGTCCAACGCTATGGCTGATTCAAGTGATCTCATGACTCCAATCGTCAACATTGACCCTTCACATCATCATGGAAGGCTCGTGTCTAAACGCAATGTGGCCGATAAATCAACCCACATCTTGTCTGATGATTTAGTCATTTCTTCGGAAGACGGGACGCCTGACAAACAGTATGATAATGGGGTAGCTCATGATACTGAGACAGCTGGAACAAGCAAGACTATCAGTAACGAAAGCTCAGCCACTGTCGCCGACAAAATGAAAATGTTTCAAGGTGCATCGGATTCAACAACAAATCCGAAGCGAAACAAAGATAATGGCAGGGATGTCGCGGATTTGGAAGGAATAAGTGCATTGTCTTTTGACAACAAGAAAAGAATGTTTAAGACAGGATGTTGTTCAAAATGGGCTCGGACAGATAAAGATCCATCGAAAATAATGGTCGTCAGCCAAGGAAGAGGAATCGATGTGAAGCCGAAAGGCGTATGTGAATCGAGCCTGTGTCGCGCTAAAGCTGGGCAAATGACAGAGCTGAGTAACTGGAATATGAGGGATGTGGAGGAACAGCCATGTTCACGAAGACATAACTGCGGTTCGTCATGCGTGCGTGTAGGAGTCACTTCTGAAAGAGGGGGATAATTTAACCGTCGCCCACCAATCGGCGTCTAGAGATGTACGCAAAGAGAACTTCGTCCAAGACCTTTCTGACATTTCTGGTAACGCGATTCATGTATGTCTTTATAGCAACACTGGTAATTGCCCTGCCCTCGCCATAGCTACAGGTGGGTTCTCTAAATGGATTATCTCTGTGCCACATTTTAGATGTCTAAATGAATTGTCTATATGCAAAGAATTACTATCCGCTACAAGAACTCTCCTTGCGACCGATACATATCAGTATTATGAGGGCAGATCTGTGACATGTGAGAACATCTCAGCAGTACACGGGAGAAAAGTCATAGTAAGCGTCCCCCAGAGACTTGTGAGGACGACGAGTATTACGTGGATAGATTGAGAATAAGCTCGAGAAACTGTACCGAAAGTAAACGTCCTACCTACGATTCAAATGATAAACGTCTTGATTCGAGCAACGGCACGTCCAAGGAAGCGATAAAGCTCTCAAATGACTGGGACGTATCACCTCAAACACATGCCGTCAAATCCACTCTTGTTATCAAATTACCCAATGACAGAGTCATTGAAGAATTGGTCACGTCTCAAAATACCAACACTAGCCCGCTTCCAGGTGAGTGCAACGTGGTTGTTGATTTATCAACACCGTCGAGACTGAGGAATGTTCATGTGTTGTTGGTGCAGTCGCCTTTTTTCGAGCGTTGCCAACGAGCTTTCGGTTTTTAAAAACTACACATAAAAACCCGCAAGTGTCTGGCTGTCATTTGATACATGCGCATGGGAGCATCATGATTTCGGGACGAAAGTTTGAAGATGATCAGTCTGAAAATATGATTCCGTCAGTTCCGGTGACAAATATTCACTCCCCCAAAGACTAACCCTTCCTCAACAAGTCACAGCCACAGAGCCAAACTCGTATGTGACGACATTGCGCGGGATCGCAGTCTTGGTATGTTTCCTGTCTACGTACATCCGGAACCACCACGAGGCGAGTGTCGTTCAAAAGCAGTATGCCAGTTTCGTGGAGACAATCACTGCGAAAGAAGACTCGGCGATGGCCTTGATGACATGGGTGCCGCAATGTCATGCAATGATCCTGTGAATACCACGACACCTTTTTCATACTACGGGATCTGACAACTGTCACCAATCAAATAGCTGTGACACGGGATTAGATTGGTGGCGCCGTGCCGTACGTTAATTCTTCCAAAGTTACCGATATATCAAGTGTACGTGAGCGTGACTTACATACAGCTTCAAACACTGATCTAAACCCACCGAGCGGAGAAGACGCCATATCTTACTTTTTGTCAATCAAAGAATACGAAAAATCCATCTCGACAGGGTTGGCATTTCTAGACCATCGCGATCACGGAACCAATAAAATCAACATCGATACCAAGCTATTTGAGGAACAAAAAGGAAACACGAATAAAAACCGCTTCTTCGTGTACCATTGACGAGCATGATCATGCAGATCCGAATACCGTCGAGAGGTTGCGCATTTCCAGGATACGTCAGACGAGAGGGCATCCTGTAAAGACGTCAACACCCAAGGCCAAGGCAGGGATACCGTGGACCTAAACCAGCCCACCGGTTGCACGGACGCAATACGTGGTGTCTGCACATACAAGAGTGTCCAAGGCAAAACCGCTCAACAAGACCGTGAACAAAGTGTACACATGTGGGAAATCTGAGGGAAGGACCATGTGCCAGAGAAAGCTGCTCAAGGGTTTGCCAGCAGGAACAGACTTTTCCAATACTCTGTGAGCGCCAGCATCTAGGTCCAGACGACACAGACGATAATCTTCATGTAGCATCTGAGACAGAATCATCACATCAATTTTCAGATGTGAACACGTTGATTTGCAACCAATCTCACGTACGTTCAGACATCGATATTTGTGGGAAACGCACGGATGATTTGACGTGCGGTTTCGATATTATTGGTCAAGTCAGAGATGATCACTGCATGACGCCACTTACGCAAAAAAGAACGAAATTATGTGAAAGAAAAGGCGTGCAACCGGGGAAGGACAATAATTGGAATCTTTGCGTGTCGCCGATTCGCCCCAGCCGTAACAATTTCAAACCACTGTCCTCTAAAGTCCTTCACCCCGGACGGGATGATTCGCACAGACGACCAACGAGTTTAGAGTCCAAAAACAAATTTTCTGATGGCAGTTTATGCGATCAACAGACGCGTGGTCCATGTGAGTCACAGCCAAGTATTAAAGGTCTTGTCCACTTTCACAGCACGTACTACACAAACGGCACATAGAAAGATGTACGCATTGTTCTGGCACACCACAGGACGGCGCTGTTCTTAATATAAAAGAAAGAAAAAACAGCTTAAAGTGGAAATTGTTTCATAGAATCGAACCAGATGCTGTGAATAAGAAAGATTGTATCGGTGGAGACAATAAGAAACGACAGATGGCAGAAAAGGGACAACACTCGCTCTGTTGCTCTCCTCCTCGTTTGGCAACTTCTAGAGACTCCAGGGCGTTGGATTCAGATGGCGTTGAGCACAAACGTGATCTTGCTTTTGAAGAAAACTGTGACGCCTGCCAAACAGCCTGAATGTCACCGATCTGAAAAAACGATTGACATAGAAATCACAGCATTGACGAGCCCGATTAAGAAATGTGTCAGCGTTGGTACATCTCAAATCCGATGCAGAGATTCGTCTTCAACGGAGTGTTTTGTTCTAAGAGAAGATTGTCAAGACAGTGTCAAAACAAAGTCTGTTATTTCAATGCATTATGAAAATTCTAGCAGCTTTGCCCCAACCATAAAACCATGTCCTCCAACACCAGAGTCCGTTCCTCCAATCCAAGGGACGGTTTCACAGACGCAATCCATGTTGTGAAACAGCAGACTTCGATAATGTTGACAGTCTTGTTGGGAATGGACATACATTGGTCAGAAATCAAGTTCCATGGCTTAATGGCGATCCTTATGATAACGAACATGTCACCTATTATGACCAAGACATGTGTCATACCCCCATGGTTCAGCTGAGAAACCTGCACGAGAGCAAGTCAGCAGGGATATTGAAAGGGACTTCGTTGCAAGTAACATAGTGCGGCATCCGCTGCCAATAATTACGAGATACCTTCCATTTATTCCAGAGGCAACAAAGCGGAATTTGCCTCCATGTTTCAATGATGGGGTTAAATCTCCAGAACCAAAGTGTGGTATGAACGAGGGTCTCACACAGGCTTGCTTCAGCCGGGATGACCACAGACGTCAAACAACTCCAAATAGCCCTCGCAAAGTTTACTTCAGCCAAGAAAGTAAGAGACGACCACATTCAAAAAAATCTCAGTGCCTTTCTTGTGAGGATGGATTCATAAATAAATTTCACAGCAGCTGCAAGAATCGGTAAAAGAGCAGAAAATGGCCCCGTTCGACAGCCCTGTTGAAACCATTGAGGAGAACTGGGGCCCTGAAGCCTATCCGGAGACGTATGTGTTCCTTGAAAGCCTCATTGCTCAAGGGTCAGCGTCGTCGCCTTCTGTCAAATCGGACTTTTTCAAAGGAAAGGGACATCCAGCTCAAGATGTGCTTTTCTGCCAGTCAGTCCAGGAGAGCGACGATACTTCATGGTCTCTACAGGAAACAAATGTGTCAAAGTCAAAAGTGAAGAAAATGGTGGCTTCCTGTTTAGTTGCTGCGCTTGAAAATGTTCTGAAGAAGCGATGTTCGCGGAAAACACGTGCTGATGGCAACACTGATTTACACAGAAGATCAGGTCACCAAGACAGGCATATGAGTATGAAAAATCCTGAAGGGTATCGATGTGGATGGAAGAAGGAAGGGAACAGAATGCAAGGATCTCCCTTCACACTTCGTACCTCGGCTGTGAGACAAATACTTTAGCACAAGTAAGCCCTCTTCCAATCGACGAAGAAAGCTCGATAAACGAAGTGAAGGTAGACGGCTATGCTCAGCTGGGATGCGAATGCACCATCGATGCATTTGAATCAATCTCTTTACACCCCACCAACGCTGTCAATAAATGTCAACTTCAGAGCATGGTGCAGAGCGAAAATGGAACAAAAGCCACAATCAGTAAATCTCTGTCTGATCATGACATTTTGTCTCATTGGAATAATCTGAGTTTTGCGAAACGTCGTAGCTCTGCTCATGACGTCATTGGGCCTTTAAAGACCGACTGCGATCTCCAGTCCCCCTGAGTCAGGCTGTGTCAGCAAAACTCTTGACACGCATGAACCTGTCACGGGAAAGAATTTTAGCCGTCCAATTTCAGGCACGAAGAATGTGCCACCTCGAAGTGGACCCAAAGTATCTTTTTTTCTCGAGTGAAATAATCGACGGTGAGCCGCAGTCGGAATGTGTCCCGTCCGGCGATACCGTTGAAATGACAGAGAACTATAACAAAATAAGCAACGATGACTCATGGATGGTAGAGGATGAATGCAAGAATCCCTTTTCCCAAACCAGCAACGACGATGATGTCGATTACCGTGCAATTTTCGAAGACAAGGCTGACGAAAAACGCCTGCAACGCATTTCTGGTAAGCGTAGTATCCTCTCGAACGGTGCACAGACTCATTCGCGTTACGACCATTCGGGTGAACAGTACTCATCGCGTTGTGTCACACCAGGATCAGACACAGAATTGATAACACCGAAAATCAATCAACGATCTTTGCACGCGTCGGTTCCCATAACGGCAACGGCTATACGAACGACATCGTCACCTCGTGTACATCGGCCATCTTTGTCGCCAAACGATTTCCTGCGGCAAATCCAAAATCCCGAGTCCCAAGTGGAAACGTATGGTTGGAACGATGGCAACAGAAATTGTTTCGACAAAAATCGTGGCGCGTCGGACGACATACCGATTCTACTGGAAAGTAAAAGTGAGCTAGCATTAGCGAGACAACTTGAAGAACTTTTAGAAGAGTCTGAAACAAATTCAGTAACACGCAGTTCATCAACACTTTTGCATAATACGGAAAGCAAAGCTCATCTTAAACAGGAGAAATTAGACAGCAATAATCTTGAAGAACCAAAGATATGGCAACTTGAAAGGTTTATTGAGGTCAACAATGATCAATCTCATGAAAGAAAAATAAACATTGATATTTCAGAAAATGAGTCACTTCATGAAGGACATTCATCGCAGGTGGAAAGAAAAATGTCGCCACCGATCTCGAAAGCGAAACTTGTTGACAATGGTTTTATCGTACCAAGCACTCACACCCGAACACCAGACCAGGAAGTCTGCGACAGTCCGATTTCCTCCAAGCAAGGTGTAGCAGTCCAAATGATGGAAGCCGGTGGTAAGGTGAACGTATCGGATGAATTTTATGAGAAGCCACTGACACTAAGCCCGTCACAGCAATCAGTGACTCTGGATGTCTCACAACCATTAACTCTGGACCTTACCGAGCATGTTGTAAGGCAGAAAGGCGATGGGCAGCAAATGAGAGAGGTATGCAATGAGGTACAGATGGCATACAAATTTAATGAACAGCCAGTCATACAGATATACAGTGATAAACATATGACAAGCGAAAGTAATGACCAATCAGTAGAACAGGAATACAATAACGACACAATGCAACACAAAAGCATTGATTTGCCTACAACTCAGAAACCTGCTTTGCTACTAACGATGGATAAAAGCAGCGAGCAACTAAAAGCTCATAAATACAACAAACTTCGAGTAATACGGAAACATAGGAAGCAATCAAGGACCCAAGACAGCTGTTCACAGCCATTGACACTAAACATTTCTGAGCAAGTCACGACTGAAGAAGACAATGAACAATCAATTACACTGGACATATCTGAGCGAACAATAACTCAAGAAGTCAATGGACAACCATTAAAACTGAACATTTCTCAGCAAGGCATGACCAAAGAAGCCGATGAACAATCAATTACACTGGAAATTTCTGAGCAAGCTATGACTGAAGAAGACAATGAACAATCAATTACACTGGACATTTCTGAGCGAATAATAACTCAAGAAGTCAATGAACAACCATTAAAACTGAACATTTCTGAGCGAACAATAACTGAAGAAGTCACTAAACAACCTTTAAAACTGGACATTTTTGAGCAAGGTATGACTGAAGAAGCCGATGAACAATCAATTACATTGGAAATTTCTGAGCGAACATTAACTCAAGAAGACAAGGAACAACCATTAAAACTGGACATTTCTGAGCAAGGTATGACTGAAGAAGGCGATGAACAATCAATTACATTGGAAATTTCTGAGCGAAAAATAACTGAAGAAGACAAGGAACAACCTTTAAAACTGGACATTTCTGAGCAACTGAAGAAACTGATGAACTGAAGAAACGACAAGATGACATTTCAAAGGTCTGTAGACGCCGATGAACAATCAATTTCACTGGAAATTTCTGAGCGAACATTAACTGAAGAAGACAAGGAACAACCTTTAAAACTGGACATTTCTGAGCAAGGTATGACTGAAGAAGCCGATGAACAATCAATTACACTGGAAATTTCTGAGCGAACATTAACTGAAGAAGACAAGGAACAACCTTTAAAACTGGACATTTCTGAGCAAGGTATAACTGAAGAAGCCGATGAACAATCAATTACACTGGAAATTTCTGAGCGAACATTAACTCAAGAAGACAAGGAAGAACCATTACAATTGGAAATTCCTTACAATTGGAAATTCCTGAGCAAGCTATGACCGAAGAAGCCGATGAACAATCAACACAAGAAAGCTATGAACAACTTGCACAGGAAACCACTGAAGAACTATTCATGATAACAAAAAACAACATACAATCGATGACGCCTGAAATCGATAAACAAACATGGACACAGGCAAATGGTGAACAGTCGATGGTGCAGAGAAGCAATGAGTCACCGATGGCCCAAGGACACAACGGACAAGTAATGACCCAGGAAAGCAAAGAACAGCCAATGTCTCAGGGACGCGATGAGCAAGCAGTAAGACAGGAATATATCGAGCAACCAAAGAGTCAAGTGGACAATCAGCAACAGAAAACTCAGGACTTCTATCAGAAACCCGTGACTCTTGAAGACGGTGAACAAAATGTTACTCAGGGAAATACTGGGAAGCCATTGGTAGAGATGGCAGATGGTCTCACGGCAATACAAGCAAATGCCGCACCTTTTTGCGGACGGAACAGAAATGAAAAGGCAACGACTCAAGGTAACATCGGGCAAGCCATCACACAAGAATACAGAAAGCTATATTGCAAACAAGGACACTGTGATCACCAAGCGTGTCAAGAAGGTCTAAACTGGCTTCCGTCCACTGAAAGCGTTGAGAAACCACTGATGCAATACCAAGGTACGTTACACTTGCAACAAGGAACCAAATACATTCAGCAACTTTAACACCGACACGTGCGGACGTTCCGGGAAAAGCAGCGCCACTACTGAATATCCAAAAACCGTTGACACCCGAGGGGTTACAACTTGCCTCGGTACGGGATACATCAGGTCAAGAGGCAAACACATGTGCCAGCTCAAAATTGCAGGATTCCTTTGGAAGCAAGTCGACGCACAAAGTTGTCACACAGTCTTCGATGCAAAGCTATGCCGAGAATAGTTCGATTTACAAGATCCCCGGAAGGACATCTACCCACTACGATAGTATGGCTTCTCTCCCGTTTGCTGCTAAGTCTGAGAAGGGAAGCGTTTGGCGGGTTTCATCGTCTGAACGGCGTTTCGACGCCACCATTTCCACACCGGACGACACGCCAACACTTCCTCAATGTCATGCTGAACGATTGCCATTCCAGGAGCGTTTGCTTCAAAGTTTGCACAAAGATGATGACGATTTGCTATGTCACGAAGAACCGCCAACCGCCACTCAATTGCCAGTCAGAGAGCATGTGCCAGCACACAGGACCCCGTCCTCTTTAAGTCGCCATCCATTTACTAAATTTGTAGATTCGGACATAGACGCCTCACCTACTGGACCAGACCCAAACCGCTCAAGAAAAAGTAACTCGGTGCAATGTCCAAGTCACAGTGTATCAGAACACGCCTTGATTGGTGTAAAGGAAGGTATTTCGGAAATTGAGAACGCTCCTTTAAACCTCGGATGGTCGTCTCCATTCGTCGCAGAAAGACGTCGGTCATACAGACCATGCGCTCCTCGTCAACGGGTGGGATTCACGTATCGATTTCACCCATTTTATAACAATGGGAAAACCCGATGGACGAGGTGTAGCAAGAAGAAGGAACTCCCATTGACTCCCCAAGCGGAAGTCGAACTCCTGCTACAGACACTACGTGTAGGCACGTGTCCCCCGCTAACATCCTCGACCTGTGGCGATTTCTATAGATCTACTTTCAACCGTCCTGATAAAGGCGATAGTGGTCAAAGGAGCAACAGACTACGTGGTGTCCCTGCCTGTCCGGTTAAAGACAATATCGGTTTTGAGCCATATGGGAGTCTAACCACCATTCAGACAGATGCCCAAATAGGCGGAACACTTCATAGCACTGAGACCTTCTCAAATCAGAAAAATCATTTCAATCGAATGGACCGGCTAGACGCACGATATTCTGAGCTTGCAAGCAATGACTACAGAACCTTAAACCATAGAAACTTGAACATTGACAAAACAGTGTTTCAAAGGACAGCGGCAATCTCGAAGGACTGTCGGCAAGCGGCAATGCTGGCAGCCTGAAGGCATTCACACTTATAGCGATGCAGTTTTTCGGAGTAGACAGCCGAATAGCAAACATGTAAGAGGCAAACCTTATGAATCCAAAGTTGTGGAGGGTAGGAAAAACGTGATGCTCCCTACCAACCTCGTCTTTCCCGAAAGAAGGCAAAGCGGCTCCACCAATACTCTTCATAAACTGGAAAACCATGATTCAAATTTGACTGGAAATGGAAACCAACTAGTTTGCCACCCATCTAAGTTATGCATTGACTCAAGAAAGGTACAGTCCAACTACGGACACCTCATTGAGAACAAAGAAAAGCATTTCTTTCCCAAGCATCAAATAAGAATCCCTATAGCACCAATAATACGCCACATACATCAGTTATGCCTGAAGCAAACCAGATGTGCAAGGACGCTCGTGTTGCATCATCGTTTTCGTCTTCCAGGAAAAGTTGCTCGTATCGCGGAAGCGAAAGGCACGCGTGCCCCCGGAGAGAAAGAAGCTGTGAGCATTCCCCGACGCCATCGCCTCTACCAGTCCAAGTTGAAATGGGGTCTCCGAGAGAGATCGTAAGAAACTTTTTGTCCAGCAAGGCAAGGCCAGTGCAGCTACCTGTCGATGTTTACTCTGTGGCTTCCAGGCGGTCTGTCAGTTGCGGCAAGGAGTCGCCAGTATACGCAATCCAGAGAGTGGCCATCTCTGGACCCGTCATGAACCTCAGCGTCCCCGTCTATCATCACCATGACAACGCTTCTCATCAACAAGGAACCATCAGCACCCGTAAGTCGGAGGGCCACATACCAAAAGTAGATAGACTTAGGTCTTCAAGGACAGAGGGGATCTTTGGTAAAAACGCGACCAACGGAAGACTTCGATTTAAACCTAAAACTGCTTCGATGACGTCAAGGGATAGCGACCGCGGCGTTAAATTCGATGGCGATAAACGCCATGGTTCGATTTAAAACCCGACCATCCACTCTGTGACAAAGGTGCTGATCCCCACGCCGGGACCTGGCCACACCCGGACAGAAAAGAACAACACACCGCCAGTCCTCAAAACGCCTCAAAAACTTTTGAATCATTTCAAGCAAAAAATGAAAAAAGTATTTGGTTTGCGCAAAAGTTAACAACAAAACATCAACAACAAAAGAGAAAAAAACGAAAAAAACAACAATGTTAAATATACATGTAGTATAGTACTCTTCATAATATCTTTTAAAAAGAACAACCCATCAATGATATTTTGTGAAATATATTTGAAATAAAAACATTACTATTCTTGAATTAAATGCCGCAAGAAGATTACATTTTCTTTGTCGTCTTTGTTTGTTTTTGTTTTGCTCAAAACTATAGGCTTCATGCATATCTTCTGAACATACGAAGATAGGTGTAGAATCTACGGCACGACTTTCACAAATGGCACTTTACACAGCAACTTGATCTAGGTAGCGTTCAAATGAAAGGCGCAGTGCAGGACCGCACCAATCAGAATTTTAAGATTCAAAGTTATTCAGACCGCTTCAGATGGCGGCTGGTAACTGAACGCTACCAAAAATAGCAAGCCTCATGGGAATAAAAAAAATACACATACTTCAATGACGTAGGCTAATAGTCTACTCATAACAGTTTACTGAGTTACATTTCAAATAGCATAGTATGCTAATAATAATAGGCCAAGTGATTTGTATAGTCTTTATCACCCCCCCCCCCCACCCCGAACTTGTCACATCGTGCGAGACCAGGAAAATGGGCAACTAAATCTGTATCCC
>JAXRKP010000100.1:510000-532500 GCA_037039925.1 Doris montereyensis
CAAGGACACTAAAGTCTGTACCTCTTACAAGGGGATGTACTGTGAATGTATTGTCCTTATGACCCCCCCTCCCCCTCCCAAAAAACAACAAAACAAACAAACCCCAACCCCAAAACACAACAGAACACCTCTTTGGCACCTTCTTAAAAACTCAAGGATATAAAACAACCATGTAGATATTATATCTACAACCAAAAAGCTGATTTGGAGCTTTATTCTGATTATTTATATATATAAATATATATTTATGAATAATGATTATTATACATCTAACATTCTGTTAACGCAGGTCCATGAAAAACAGACTCAAAACCAGCATCTTTACATTTGATCAGTATTTCCCAGGCTTATGAAAAGACAAATTTACCTTGGTGAGAATCTGGGATATTTATTTCATTTTAGTTTTCTTTCCAAAGTATATTTCTACACTTGATTATGTGATTGTTTGTTATTGCCACCCCCCCCCCCATTCCTCCCTCCAAACTTATCAAATAGACATTGCTGGAATATTAACAATTAAGTATGGTTTAAGCTTATGAGATATTGATCAGTTACAATGCTAATAGGCCTATTTGTTTGGCAATAATGATAGACTCAAACCTCATTATGCCGTCTCCTTCCACTGTATATATATGTGTAAATAAAACATATGGGAAAATTATATCGTTAGATTTCCTGCTTATATCAATAAGATCTTTGCATATGGCATGGGTGGATGTACAAATAGAATTACATGTAATTTAAAAAATATTTTCTCTCGTTTCAACTGCTTAGTGAAAATTGGAGAAAGGTTTTCATTTTCCCCCATTGATGCGGTTGATATTTTAATGCGTTATATGTTTTGTTCAATAGGGGCCTGGTTCTAGGATTATTTTTCTTCTTCTAGAAACCATATACATGTATATCAAAGCTTTAGTTATAAAATAAAAGATGATTTCAGTACTTTTTTCTTTTTGTTGCATAATTTTCAGGATTTCTTTAGAGATCCAAACGTGTTGTCTAATGTAAAGGTGTTGTCAGATTCTGGAAAATCTGGAAATTTAGGTAAGTGCTATGTCTAAAAAATGAAAACATAAAATGACAAAAAATTGTTTTATTAAGTTGCTGAAGACACCCATTAAAAAACAATGAATTAAATTTGTAAAAAGTAAAATCTTGTTTGACATTATTTAAAAAAACACTTTTTGTTTTCTACTTTTCATTGTTATCTCCCATTGATGTACTTCATTATACAGTATATATATATATATATAAGATGCAGGCATTCAGAAAAACGCCATAAATTTCAGTTTGGTGAAGGCAAAGCCTTGAAATTAAAAAACCATGATGAATCATTGTCATCATCATCATCATCATATTATATTCTATGGCTCTCAGGAGTGTGGGGGCATTACATAATGGACTGTCGTATCAGTTTTTCCACCTTTCTCGATCATGAGCCAGGGTTTCGGTCTGGGAAAATGTCTCCCCTGTCCACTCCGTGATGTTGTTGTCCCATCTCTTTGTTTGTCTTCCTTTTCTTCTTGTTCCCTCCGTTGTGCCTTGTAAAATGAGATTGGAAAGGCCATTTAATCTTGTAGTATGGTTGACCCAATTCAACTTCCTTCTCTTCACAACTGCATTTTTCTTCGTAGTTGTGTTGAACGTTGGACTTCATAATTCAAAGGCTAACGTAGGCCGATTGATAGCATTAGTAGTTTCGGAATCTCAACTTTGTTCTAAATACAAACACAAAAGACACTGAAAAAAACCCTACAAGATCTCTCTTTCTACCAGCATTCTTCAGCATCCCTCTACCCCCTCTACCCCAATCCTCCACCCCCAACCCCCCTCCCCCAACTTCCCTTTCAAGGACAATAAACAAAACCAAACCTTACCAACAAAAAACCCAAAAAAACAAATAAAAAAAAGATACTTTTCCCCCTTTTTCAAAACATTCCTCACTCCCCCAATCTTCATTGCATAAAAATTGTTTTTTAGGAATAATACCACTCATTATGTTTCTTCTACTAAATCTGTGACAGGACTACATTTGCACCTATTATTTTTTTCACTTTGAAAATAAATTTTCTGTGCAGCATTTAAATGCCTTCTCCTCAAGTCTTTTTTTCATGGTTATTTATTTCCCTACAGGGACAAAAGCAGAAAAGGTGACAGTTACTCCAGTCCGTTGCAGTATTTTGTCAATGGCTTTCTTTGACCGTTTAATGGAGGAGATGCCAGAGAATCAGGAGACATTAAAAAGTGTTTTGATGAATTCTTCGGTGACTTCACCGTTAGTGACAATTTGCGACAGGTGATCTTCTTTATTACGTTGTTCTTTTTTGCCTTGATGTAATCAAGGTTGTCCAGGGGGGTAATTATCTTGAGAAATAAATACGATTTTGGTTAAAAAGTTAAAAAAAATGGTAGAGTTCCTTCAAAGGTCATTACAGCCCATAGACCTGGAGCTTATCTCAGATTCTATAAGCGTGAAGTGGAACAGGTGATAATAATCGCCTCCTGGACAGGACACTATTCTGATGAAGGTTTCTTTACTCCCAAGCTTATACTTGTACCCATTTGCACCTGGGTCAATTTGGGAAAATGTGAGTCAAGTGTCTTTCCCAAGGAACACAACATCCGACCTAGCTTTCCTAGGATTCAAACCCTGGACCTCAGGATCCCAAGTCTGGCAGCCTAAATGCCCGGCCATTTTGAATAAGAAGAATTTCACTGAGGCATATATGACAGGAAATGAATAACGGCAGCGTCTACCTCCCTGAATTCTTAAATATTGTTTTGCATCCCAAGGTATTAAAAACATGAGAAATCTTTTTTTGTCTCTTGCCATTTGTGATCAGTAAAAACATTTCTTTTAGCCCCTCATGAGATTTAGATGTGTTTTCTTCGAAAAAAACATTTTTGGTAGCTTTTTGCTTTTTAAAAAAACTCTTTTAACATTTAAAAAAACTAAATTTTGATTCTGATTTTTGTGTGTGTCAATTGTAGACTGGCTTTTCCACTGATTCATGTTCCTGGACTGAGCTTATCAAACACATTTATTTAAATTTGATAAAATTTTGTCTCGGTAGATGTTGATAAATGAAGATTCTGACGTTTTCTGTGAGTACAATGAGACGGAGAGGGAAGAATTTATCTTCATGCTGTTTTGCCATCTGTGCTTGGGCGGCCGCTTTTGCCAATATGAAGACAACGTTCAGCCATATTTAGATGTAACCAAATCCCTTTACAAAGACCTTGTCAGGTAAATTTTGTTTTTGTTCTTGTTCTTGTTCTTGTTTTTGTTCTTCTTATCGTTGTTGTTGTTCGTGCTCTTGTTGTTGTTCTTCTTCTTCTTCTTCTTCCTCTTCGATTTCTTTTTCTTCTTCGTCTTCTTCTTCTTCTTCTTCCCCATAGGTAACATTGGGTATTGTAGAAAGAGCCTCTTCTCATGTTCAAGCTTGCAAAGTAATGTAACAGATTGTCTGATTTCTTTCTTACCCTGTATCATTACTGTCAGACTCTCCAAGAGCATGCACTTGCTGCCTGTTCGTTCGGTTGTTGGCTGAGAGACTAAAGACAGACAGCAGTTTGTTTTCTCTTTTGCCAGCTAAATTCAATGCCAAAGCTGGCTTAGCTTCCTCTCGGGCATAGGTTTACTGTTGGTCATTGGGGGTTTATTAGTTAGGTAGACCAGCCATTGTTGGGCTGGGCTCCCAGAAATGTGATCTTGCTTTGGCGGATGAGGACAGCACACCACCCAGGAGGCGCGTTCGAAGCTGAGTTTGAGAAGGGTACATTACTCATATCAGTCATTTGAAATGTGATATTTTTCCTTGTTGTGCCCCTTGTTTGTCCTGTTTAAAAACATCTTCTAGTTCAAGCTTGAAAATATGATATCATGTCCATGTACTCCCAAGTGTTAATCTTTGCAGTTTGTTCACATTCCTTGTTTGTATGTATTAATTTTCATTGTTCAAAGTTATGGTTATTTATTTATTTAATTTCAACATAAATTTATTTACCGATCTTCAGTGTCTCTCATGTCATACTTAGAGAGTACCTCATACACCCTCCACCCATCTGTCTTGCACCCTTTCCTAGTTAAGTGTCCTGTTTATTGTACCTGCTGATATCATCAGAACTCCAAGTGGCAACCTAGCTTCTTTAAACCCGAAAGCGACCTAAATGTCATAAGCCACTTCATTCCTATATATACCGAATATCTTTGGGAATAGTAAGGCACAGGGGTCAGGGTTCAAGGGTTAATCATGAAGCAGAATATGACATGATGCTACATGGCATCCTCAACAGGACGTTAGTCGGTTGCAAGTTTTACTCCCACACCGACGCTGACACCCATCGACACCCATTGCTGCACAGCAAATCCAAATCACAGTGTGTAGGCTTTGAGAGGAGAACTGTATCTTTATGTCTGTTTTTGTAAGAATGACTTTATTTTAACTTAATGATTTATGTTATTATTATTTTAAGCCTGTCTCATTTCGTTTTTCCCCAGTGTTCAAAAAATGCCGACACCAAGAGTTAGCCGTCCTCTCACATGTGTTCAAAGTCATCTGTCATGTGAGTTCCTTATTGAATTTAAAGTAGATTTCTCTCTCTGTCAGTCTCCCTCGGGCTTTTTTTTTCTGTCTATCTCTGTCTCTGTTTCTGTCTTTGTCCATGCGTCTCTGGTTGTTGGTCTCTCTGTCTGTCTGTCTGTATCTATATGTCTCTAGTTGTTGGTTTGTCTGTCTGTCGGTCAGTCTGTCTGTCCGTTTGTCTGTCAGCCAGTCTGTTTGTCTCTCTATCCATCTGTCTACCTGTCTGTCTGCCTCTATGTCTCTTTTTCTCTCTATCTGTCTCTCTGTCTCTGTCTCTCTGTCTGTCTGTCTGTCTCTCTCTCTCTTTCTTTCTCTCTCTCTCTCTCTCTCTCTTTCTCTCTCTCTCTCTCTCTCTCTCTCTCTCTCTCTCTCTCTCTCTCTCTCTCTCTCTCTCTCTCTCTCTCTCTCTCTCTCTCTCTCTCTCTCTCTCTCTCTCTCTCTCTCTCTCCCCTTCATTTGTCTCTGTGGGCCTCTGTCTCTCTCACTCTCTTTGTGACTCCGTTCATTTTTGTGTGGTAAAGAAACAATCTTGATAACAGTAAGCATACCCTAATGTATTAAGAAGTCAATCCTATAATCTTTTAACTCATGATAGCAGTTAAATTAGTTGACGAGAACCCTTGATAAAATATGTGTTTATGTTTATGGCTTGCCTGTTTGCTAAAATGGCAACTCACAGTCATACGTGCATGTAGGAGCACTTCTACAGCGGTACATAATATCTCAGTACGAAAGAAGGGGATGTCCAAATATCCATACATATGTTTGACAGTAGTCAACGTGCGATACTTACACCTTGTCGGAGGTAGATCTACTAAACCCAGCACGTTTCATACGTGCATTCACTTAAAACTCTTTGGCGGGGTGAACACACACACATGCACACAGATACATATTATGTGTCTGTCTTGACCTCCGCCAAACCCTGAGACTGACTCACGGAACCCGTGGAGGTTTAATCGAAGCCAGGTTAAGAAGCACTTAGTTGATGGATGTTGCTCTTAAGGTATTATTTCTTACCAAAGTTTGTTTTCACAGTAACATATTTTATTCGATTCAACTTCATAATACATCTGGACAGAAGTTGTTATAATATTACGTGTCTTTTTCTTCTTCTTCATAAAAACTGATCAACTCAATTCTTGAATATTACTGTCAGCGTGCATAGTTTAATTTAACCAAAAAATATTTTATCACATTTTTGTTTTAAAGTGATGTATTTAAAATTTAATTATGTTTTTAAAGTCTTCAGTACTCTTTTGCTGTTGGCAGCCTATTCCACAGCCTTACTGTACTAGGGTAAAATAAGTGCAGGTGGCAATCAATGTTTGAAGATGAAACCATGTATGTTTGACAACCTGATCTCGTTAGTCACGCCCTATGGAGCGACAGTACTAACAGAAGAGTCCACACCAGGAACGATAAAAAAAAAGTCAGAACTGAGAAAACTTTAAAAAAAAAAAATAATTTGAAAGCTTACAGCACTTTTATAGTCTCTATAATTTTTTATAAATTAATTACTTCAGTGACTATGATCGTTTATCAGTGGAAAATTATATCTACAAGAAACTCATTACAATAACCAAAGAGATTCCATTCCATTCCATTCCACCCATCCTGTCGCAGCTTCATTCCCGAAGATAATCACGACAGTGTGTTTAAGTAGTGGTGTTATTTGAGTGTGTCTGCTTATTTAATGTAGTAATTTAGTAAGGGGGATTACTGTGTTTAAAAAAATTGTGACTAAGATCGTTATTCCTGTGGAGACTCGCAGGATGCTCAAGGTGTAGTGGACAATAACGTTTCATATTTCGGTTTACGATTTTTCCCGCTCCAATTAAAAAAAAGTGTTGGGTCTAATCTAACCGAAGTTGTATTTGACAGCTCGATATGCATTGGTTATAATCGATACTATGTAAGAAAAGAAATAGCGAAAAACTACTAAACGTTAGCTGGTCGTCCCGAGTAGCCAGGCGCCGGTTAGAATGACGTCACATTAACCGTTCACCGGTGTTACCCTTCTCAGTGTGTCTTTGATTAACACAGGTCTCTGTTTCTATCTATATATATATATATGTAATTATGAGTTGGTCGATCTTTGTTCGCCAAAGGCTCTGTTGATAGGCCACTAAGAGTAACGATCTTTTGCATGTAGGTTATAAATTACCCCAGATCGTTTTTTTGTTTGAGAAAATGTTCTGCCCAAGGTGACGTTGAATAACGTAAACTTCATTGTTTCCCTGTCTTTGTGAGTATCGTTTTCATTCAGCTAGCCCACCATTTTGAACAGGTTATACCGGGTAATTAAAAAATTGGAATAGTACCTTCATGCGTACCTGCGTAACCTAGAATTGAATACTAACCCGATCTGATAATCGTACTTGGTACCACCCGGGATGTAATATGTTTGTTTATATATATGTTTCTGTTAATCGTTCTTTCTTCACCAAAGGATTTATTGTCAGGCTGCTAAGAGTAACCATATTTTGCATGTAGATTATAAATCATCCCCAGATCATTTTCATTTGCGTAATTTTTCCACCAGGCGTGATGTTTCATTATTGAAAATTTCATTGTTTCCTCACGTCATCTTCGAGCAGAATTTTCATTCACCCAAGTCGCCATCTTGAACAGGTTTTATTAAAAGATTGGAATTGTACTGTGCATGCGCCTACCTGCGTAATCTCAGTATCAAATACTGACCCAGTCTAATAATCGTACTTGATATGACTCGGGGTGTAATGTGTTTGTTTGTTATAATATTCCTGACCACGTCTTTAAATAAAAAATAAGGCCTGATACTCAACGTCGGGTAATCAAAGTAGTAGTAGAGCCATGATTCCCAAGGCGTAGGCCTAATACACACTGTGATAGTTTGCCATTGCGTGCCACATCACCTTTAGTTTCTAGTTTGCCATTGCGTCACCTTACTTTCCAGTTTGCCATTTGCCAGTCACCTTTAGTTTCTAGTTTGCCATTGCGTGCCACGTCACCTTTACTTTCCAGTTTGCCATTGCGTGCCACGTCACCTTTACTTTCCAGTTTGCCATTGCGTGCCACGTCACCTTTACTTTTGCCATTGCGTGCCAGTCACCTTTACTTTCTAGTTTGCCATTGCGTTACCTTCACGTTTCTAGTTTGCCATTTTACTTTCTAGTTTGCCATTGCGTTACACTTCACCTTTACTTTCTAGTTTGCATTGCTTGCCACTTCACCTTTACTTAGTTTGCCATTGCGTTCCACGTCACCTTTACTTTCTAGTTTGCCATTGCGTTACACTTCACCTTTACTTTCTACGTCACCACCTTTACTTTCTAGTTTGCCATTGCGTGCCACGTCACCTTTACTTTCTTTAGTTTGCCATTGCGTCACTTTCCAGTTTGCCATTGCGTGCCACGTCACCTTTACTTTCCAGTTTGTCATTGCTTTTACTTTCCAGCCACGTCACCTTTACTTTCCAGTTTGTCATTGCTTTCCAGTTCCACTTCACCTTTACTTTCAGTTTGCCATTGCGTGCCACCTTTACTTTCACCTTTTACTTTTACTAGTTTGCCATTGCGTGCACCTTTACTTTCAGTTTGCTTGCGTATGTCACCTTTACTTTCTAGTTTGTCATTGCGTTTCACTTCACCTTTAGTTTCTAGTTTGTCATTGCATTCCACTTCACCTTTACTTTCTAGTTTGCCTTTGCGTTCCACTTCACCTTTTATTTCTAGTTTGTCATTGCGTTCCACTTCACCTTTAGTTTCTAGTTTGCCACGTCACCTTTACTTTCTAGTTTGCCATTGCGTGCCACATCACCTTTACTTTCTAGTTTGCCATTGCGTTCCACTTCACCTTTACTTTCTAGTTTGCCATTGCGTTCCACTTCACCTTTACTTTCTAGTTTGCCATTGTGTTCCACTTCACCTTTACTTTCTAGTTTGCCATTGTGTTCCACTTCACCTTTACTTTCTAGTTTGCCATTGTGTTCCACTTCACCTTTACTTCCTAGTTTGCCATTGTGTTCCACTTCACCTTTACTTTCTAGTTTGCCATTGTGTTCCACTTCACCTTTACTTTCTAGTTTGCCATTGTGTTCCACTTCACCTTTACTTTCTAGTTTGCCATTGTGTGCCACTTCACCTTTACTTTCTAGTTTGCCATTGTGTTCCACTTCACCTTTACTTTATGAGGAGGAGATGGTGGCCCAGAGGTAAGGTTGTCAGCTTCTGAACCACAAGGTCGTGCGTTTCGCGCCCTGACATGTTGAGCAGGTTTTCTCGAGTTTTTTCGTGGTAAAATCACTGTGGTCCGGGTAGTTGTATCGACATCTAATCCCATGGGAGACGGACGATTAAAAAAAGGAGGTCCCATTTGGAGAGCATAACACTCTGTGCACGTTGAAGATCCCTCGGCTGTTTACTGGGCAGTCCAGGCTAAATTAAAAGTTATGCTCAAAACCCCGGGATCGCCTTAGTTATGGATGTGGATAAAATCAAATCAAATTAAATCAAATCAAATCAAATCAAATTAAATCAAATCAAATCAAATTAAATCAAATCAAATCAAATCACATTAAATCAAATCAAATTAAATCAAATCAAATCAAATCAAATCAAATCAAATTAAATTAAATCAAATCAAATCAAATCAAATCAAATCAAATCAAATCAAATCAAATCAAATCAAATCAAATCAAATCAAATCAAATCAAATCAAATCAAATCATATCAAATCAAATCAAATCAAAATGGCCGAGTCTCAAAAAACCTAGCTATCTGGAGTGCCAGGCAGGAAACAAAAACAACCCCAACAACTGTGTCCAGACTGGGGATCGAACTCGACCTACCTGCGTGGTAATCTGGCGCCTTGCATTCTGCCACCTTATCTCTCGTCTTGCTGTTTCTACCTAATTCATCATCAGATCACCACCCATGGTGACGGGGTAAAGTTCGACAGACGCTCTAACATCTGAGCTACCGGTCTCTCTCCAAGTTGAAAAAATGCAGGAGATCGTGTATACATATTTCTATATTAGCTTAGCCACTGTTAACTCTATTGGTACTGCCAGTAGCATTATATCAGATCACCGAGACTTGTGGCAATAGCCATCACTGCCCTCTCAAGCACTCCCATGAGCGCTTCATTGGGCTGAAGTTTTGAGAGTGAGAGAGAGAGTGAGAGAGAGAGAGAGAGTGTGTGTGTGTGTGTGTGTGTGTGTGTGTGTGAGAGAGAGAGAGAGAGAGAGAGAGAGAGAGAGAGAGAGAGAGAGAGAGAGAGAGAGAGAGAGAGAGAGAGAGAGAGAGAGAGTGAGAGAGAGAGAGAGTGTGTGTGTGTGTGTGTGTGTGTGTGAGAGAGAGAGAGAGAGAGAGAGAGAGAGAGAGAGAGAGAGAGAGAGAGAGAGAGAGAGAGAGAGAGAGAGAGAGAGAGAGAGAGAGAGAGAGAGAGAGAGAGAGAGAGAGAGGAGAGAGAGAGAGAGAGAGAGAGAGAGAGCGAAGAAGAGAAGAAAGAGAATATATTTACATTCGCTATTTCTCCATGTCTCCTTCATCATACTGTAAATCCATTGATTTCTTTACATCCTGTTTTTGTCTTTTTCTTCTCTCTGATTGTCACCGAACTCCACATTACCATTTCCACCACCCCCACCCCTGTCCCTTTTCATCAGGAGCAGCTGATAAAATCATCATTTCGCAATAAATTTAATGCCCAACGAGACCCGTGAAACATCACATATGCAATGCCGTTTCGTATTGTAGACTTGCCAATGGAAGAAAATGGGTCACGAATTGTTTGGCTCCAGCTCCACTTCCGGTTTGTCTTCAGCTGTTCATTAAGCTGATGTGCGTTCAGTAGCCTAATACCTTGCAACTGAACGTGTTAATCGACGGCAGCCACAGATGTTCACCCAATCACGTCATAGCCAGCCGCCAAATTGTACCTAAACAGTGGTATTTAGTACATTCTAATTTTAAGATAAAACAGACTGAATTTAAGATGGATTTATACTGTGTATCCCTAAACAAGTGCGGGCTCACCAACTGTACACCATTTATTATCCCCATCAGTCACTTCATTCTAAGTCCTTCTCAACTCTCATGTGAGCAGCATACAGTACAGCTGTCCGTTAGGCGCTTTGTGCGCACCCATTTACAAAAGATCTTTCTCTACATATAACTTGATACTCATTCACACCTGAGTCAAGTGAGGTAAGCAGAGTGAAGTACCGTTCCCAAGAGTGGGTTTTGAAAACAAAACCTCCAGAGCCAGCCATGGGTTTTAAACCAATGTCATTGTGATTACAAACTCAAGGATTTGAACCAATGTTAATGTGATTACAAACTCAAGGATTTGAACCAATGTCATTGTGATTAAAAACCAATCAGGGTTTTGAACCAATGGATTTTACAAACTCAAACCAATGTCATTGTGATTACAAACTCAAGGATTTGAACCAATGTTAATGTGATTACAAACTCAGGGTTTTGAACCAATGTCATTGTGATTACAAACTCAAGGATTTGAACCAATGTCATTGTGATTACAAACTCAAGGATTTGAACCAATGTTAATGTGATTACAAACTCAGGGTTTTGAACCAATGTTAATGTGATTACAAACTCAGGGATTTGAACCAATGTTAATGTGATTACAAACTCAGGGTTTTGAACCAATGTTAATGTGATTACAAACTCAAGGTTTTGAACCAATGTCATTGTGATTACAAACTCAAGTTTTGAACCAATGTTTGATTACAAACTCAAACCAATGTTAATGTGATTACAAACTCAGGGTTTTGAACCAATGTCATTGTGATTACAAACTCAGGGTTTTGAACCAATGTTAATGTGATTACAAACTCAGGTTTTGAACCAATGTTAATGTGATTACAAACTCAGGGTTTTGAACCAATGTTAATGTGATTACAAACTCAAGGATTTGAACCAATGTTAATGTGATTACAAACTCAGGGTTTTGAACCAATGTCATTGTGATTACAAACTCAAGGATTTGAACCAATGTCATTGTGATTACAAACTCAAGGATTTGAACCAATGTTAATGTGATTACAAACTGTCAGGGTTTTTGAACCAATGTCATTGTGATTACAAACTCAGGATTTGAACCAATGTCATTGTGATTACAAACTCAATTTGAACCAATTAATGTGATTACAAACTCAGGGTTTTGAACCAATGTTAATGTGATTACAAACTCAGGGTTTTGAACCAATCAAGTTTGAACCAATTTAATGTGATTACAAACTCAGGGTTTTGAACCAATGTTATTGTGATTACAAACTCAGGATTTGAACCAATTTTGAACAAACTCAATTTGAACCAATGTTAATTGATTACAAACTCAAAGATTTGAACCAATGTCATTGTGATTACAAACTCAAGGATTTGAACCAATTCATTGTGATTACAAACTCAAGGATTTGAACCAATGTCATTGTGATTACAAACTCAGGGTTTTGAACCAATGTTAATGTGATTACAAACTCAGGGTTTTGAACCAATGTTATTGATTACAAACTCAGGGTTTTGAACCAATGTCATTGCGATTACAAACTCAGGGTTTTGAACCAATGTCATTACAAACTCACCAATGCAACACTAGGGTTTTGGTTTTTACAAACTCATTTTGAACCAATGTCACAGATTACAAACTCAGCCAATGTCACAGCGATTAGGTTTTTATACACGACGCCTGTCGTAGGTGTTTTATTTGAGTACGTAAATCTATATTTACCTTAAAAAGTATGCAAAAGGCGTTAACTGTAACCTGATTTGCTTTCCACAAAAACCTTCAACCTTCTTATGCAAGGAAGAAAGGAGAAGACAGAAATAGGACGGATGGGTAACTGCAATACATAATGGAACAATAGTGGATGATAACATGGGGAAATTAAAAACAACAAGAAATATATATTTTTTACAGGGACAGAAGCAGAGGGTTAATAATTATGTTCTGATAGTTTGCGTCACACCCGGATATGATTTCTAAGTTCTATCGTGACCCGCTGTCACGATGTCGGTCAAGGTTTTGTTATAGGTAGTTTTGCTTTGCTGATAAACAACAAAAACGATTGTAGGCGGTTGGTGGGAACTGCTGGGAGATTCTGACTATTTTTTCTTTTCACATTTCGTCATCTTTTATCTTGCTGTCTCCCTCTTAATTAATTCGCCATGAGTTATGGTCGGCATGGTAAATTCCAATTTAACAAATAAAAAAAGCAAAGGCTTAGAAAGTCACATCGCCATCACACCAAGCAACATAAAAAATAATACTAGGTTTAGATCTAGAAAAAAGATTGTAGTCTGGAAGACCAGTGGAACCAACTGTTAGGTGAATATGACTGCTAGTCATGATTGGATTCGTGCGAAAGACCTTGTTAATGAAACTCCTTTTTTTTTTTATAAAGAGCATAGTTGTCTCGGTTGATAACAGGCTTTTTCTTTTAATGGCGATGTGATGGGTGCTGACGCAGAGGTCGCTGGTTCAATCACCATGGTGGCCCAAATATTTATTTTCTGTCTATTCCTTGTATTTGTTTTGTCTGTATTCTTATTGGGCTTTAATATTAGTCAATGCCATTTCCTTCATTATACCAAGCAGTAATGAATCAGGGGCTTTAATATTAGTCAATGCCATTTCCTTCATTATACCAAGCAGTAATGAATCAGGGGCTTTAATATTAGTCAATGCCATTTCCTTCATTATACCAAGCAGTAATGAATCAGGGGCTTTAATATTAGTCAATGCCATTTCCTTCATTATACCAAGCAGTAATGAATCAGGGGCTTTAGTATTAGTCAATGCCATTTCCTTCATTATACCAAGCAGTAATGAATCAGGGGCTTTAGTATTAGTCAATGCCATTTCCTTCATTATACCAAGCAGTAATGAATCAGGGGCTTTAATATTAGTCAATGCCATTTCCTTCATTATACCAAGCAGTAATGAATCAGGGGCTTTAATATTAGTCAATGCCATTTCCTTCATTATACCAAGCAGTAATGAATCAGGGGCTTTAGTATTACTCAATGCCATTTCCTTCATTATACCAAGCAGTAATGAATCAGGGCTTTAATATTAGTCAATGCCATTTCTTCATTATACCAAGCAGTAATGAATCAGGGCATGGAAGAAAACATGGGACCCTTGTAGGAATTTGATTTGATTTGATTTGATTTGATTTGATTTGATTTACCCACATCCATAACTAAGATGATCACGGGGTTTTGGTGGGATTTTTTATTTTTCCCGGACTGCCCTGTAAACAGCCAAGGGATATTTAACGAGCACAGAGTCACATGTTGTCATCTGCACACGGGACCTCTTTTTTATCGTCCATCTCCGAAGGGACTAGGTGTTGATCCACCTACCTGGACCGGGGGGGGGGAAGGGAGGTTTGCTCGAAAAAATTGAGAAATTTTTTCAACCTCAGCGGGGCTCGAAGCAACTACCTTTTGCTTGGAGAGACCGACACCTTGCCTCTGGACTACCGAGTCCCCCTAGCAGGAATAAAGACAAATTAAATTAAATACAAAGGAATACACAGAATTTTTTTGCTGTTGTTGTTATTGATCCAGCAGCGCTCGGACATTTGTCCTTGGGCCCAATGCCATGTAATGGTATCTGTAGGTGTTTTCCATCTGTTGTAGAGTTCCATATAAGTATAGCATTCCAGGTATCGCGTTTCTCGGGAGTAGAGTTTTTCGAAAGTCTTTTAGTTTGTGACCTTCAGAAAGGTGGTGGGTCACAGTTTCATTGAGGGGTGGTCACAAAGAGGGCACTCTGGGGGCATGTTCAGGTTTTATTCTGCACAGATCCATGTTTAGCTGTATGTGGTAATATACAGAAATAAATAATTGTATTTGAGAACAAGACATAATCAAACTCGCAACCTTCACATCGGCACCCATTACTTTTGGTTGAGGTAGTGAACTCTGTTTTCATGATGAGGCCATGTGTCCAGGTGTGGAGGCCGCGAGTTTGATTTCATTGACGCTCACACATTAAACAAATTTTTGTCCATGCCTTTGAAGTTATCTCGTCTTTTTTCGATATAATTAGTTTCATGTCCCAAATCATCTCCTTGGATGACATATCCCTTGTCGCACTGTTTGTCTCATATTAAACAGTCCTGATTCTATTATTATTTTGTTTTAGATTTAAAGATAAAGCTAAGAGTGCAAACCGGTGAAACAACTCCCCACGTGTGCCAGCCGTGGGGTTTTGAACCACAGCACTAAGGTTCAGCTACAACGCCCTATCACTTTTGGTTGATAGTGCGCTCTGTTTTTATGACGAGTCGATGGGTCTCGATGTGCAAGTCGCGACTTTGAATCCATTGGTGCTCAAACATAGTTTTCTTTCTGTCCATTCCTTTCAATTTGTCGTCTTGTCTTTGTTCACGCATTTTCCTGGTTCAATGTCATTTCATGTCCCAAATGATCTCATTGGACATGTCCCTTGTCGCACTGTTTGTCTCATCTCATTGGACATGTCCTTGTCGCACTGTTTATCTCATCTCATTGGACATGCCCCTTGTCGCACTGTTTATCTCATCTCATTGGACATGTCCCTTGTCGCACTGTTTATCTCATCTCATTGGACATGTCACTTGTCGCACTGTTTATCTCATCTCATTGGACATGCCCCTTGTCGCACTGTTTATCTCATCTCATTGGACATGCCCCTTGTCGCACTGTTTATCTCATCTCATTGGACATGTCCCTTGTCGCACTGTTTATCTCATCTCATTGGACATGTCCCTTGTCGCACTGTTTATCTCATCTCATTGGACATGTCCCGCACTGTTTGTCTCATCTCATTGGACATGCCCCTGTTTTGTCTCATCTCAATGGACATGCCCCTTACCACTGCTTATCTCATCTCATTGGACTTGCCCCTTACCGCACTGTTTGTCTCATCTCATTGGACTTGCCCCTTACCGCACTGCTTATCTCATCTCATTGGACTTGCCCCTTACCGCACTGTTTGTCTCATCTCATTGGACTTGCCCCTTACCGCACTGCTTATCTCTATCTCATTGGACGCACTGCTTATCTCATCTCATTGGACTTGCCCCTTACCGCACTGTTTGTCTCATCTCATTGGACTTGCCCCTTACCGCACTGTTTGTCTCATCTCATTGGACATGCCCCTTACCGCACTGTTTGTCTCATCTCATTGGACATGCCCCTTACCCGCACTGTTTGTCTCATCTCAATGGACATGTCCCTTGTCGCACTGTTTATTTCACCTCATTGGACATGTCCCTTGTCGCACTGTTTATCTCATCTCAATGGACATGCCCCTTACCGCACTGTTTGTCTCATCTCATTGGACATGCCCCTTACCGCACTGTTTATCTCACACAAAACAGTCATGTTTTTGGGTTTAAAAAATATAATTTTTTAAATTGGATTTTTAATTTTTTTTTTTGATGAGATTTTGGAAGATTAAATACTGACCGTTGATGTTTGTTGTTGTTTGTGTTTTTTCTTTATTTTCTGCTTTGAAAATGTCACGAACAGGATTAAATGAATATAATTCAAATGACAAGTCCAGAGAGCATAATTTAAAGCAGATCACATTGTGAATTTAATCAAAATTTGGCATAAAAACGGTCAACAAAACAAGAAGATTTATAACAATAAAAATATAACATCATCATCAAAAGATAAACTGTAGTAAATTGTACAGTCCAAAGAGTTTATGAAGAATAAAAAAAAATCACTGTTAGGTGCTGCTGATGCTGCTGTGATTTTATGGTTTAAAGGAGACTAGGTACACAGTTGGGTGAAAATCTCAGTTTAACCATAAACACATCAAATATACTGTAAAAAAGACATATGGTTCAGGGCAAATAAAAAATCAGGTGTGAATTGGACCTCATCTAGCTATTTTTGCTTAACTCAGGTAAATTGATTTCATGGGCCGAAATTTGATATATCTTGAGTCACAAATTGAGAAAAGTTTGTAATAGCTAGACTAATCTCCTTTATGTATTGCATACCTATCTATGTAGCCTGCATTCTCTAAGAGGTTTTCCGTTATAGGCTCAAATAATTTTTTTTAATGAGGTCACAAAAGTGAAGGCCTCGCTGACATTACTTAATGGGTTGCAAGGTACACACCTCTGTAAGATCATGCGCTTACATGTTTGTACGTCATATAATGATAATGTTGGTGTCCTTGTTTTCATTGTTTCTTTTTGTATTTGTTTCTGTTTATGTTGTTATTGTATTTGTTATTGTTGTTGTTGTTGTTGTTGTTGTTGTTGTTGTTGTTGTTCTTCTTCTTCTTCTTCTTCTTCTTCTTCTTCTTCTTCTTCTTCTTCTTCTTCTTCTTCTTCTTCTTCTTCTTCTTCTTCTTCTTTTTCTTCCTCTTCTTTTTCGTCGTCTTGATTACTAAATGTGTGTAGGTGTGGTGACTTCTTGCTATTCTACTACCTTTGTTTCTCATAGTTCATGTTCTTATAATCATTATTACAGTTGATAACATGTTGCAAGTTAATTTCTTAAAATGTAATCAATAAAGTCTCAACGGAAGAGTTTGTCTGACAGATAAATCTGTTTCAAAACACTTACTCACAATGAAACTAAAATGATGGGACATGTTTTGACATTTAAATTCGCGGAGAGAGGAGACTCGTACTATTTGGAATAAAACTGTTGAAAGGGTTAGGATATATTAAATGTCTCTCCTCCCCACTCGCTCCTCTCTCTCCTCTTTCTCTCTCTCTCTCTTTCTCTCTACTACTACTCTCTCTCTCTCTCTCTCTCTCTCTCTCTCTCTCCCTCCTCCCTCCTTCCCTCCCTCCTCCTCTCTCTCTCTCTCTCTCTCTCTCTCAATACTCTCTCTCTGCAAAATGACTCTCTCTCTCTTCTCTCTCTCTCTCTCTTTCTCTCTCTCTCTGTTTATCATAAAAAGCGGTATATATATCCGTATAGGCCAGTACGGCCCATATGCCGGTATTATATTTCTATATATATATAATCATATATCTTTCCTATCTAACCTGCCTCTCTTTTATCTCTCTTTCTATCTCTGTCTCTGCTTCAGTCTCTCTCCCTCTCTCTCCCTCTTGTTAAATACCTCTCTCTCTCTCTAACTCTCTCTTTCTCTCTCTCTCTCTCTCTCTCTCTCTCTCTTCATCTCTCCTTTCTCTCTCTCTTTCTCTCTCTCTTTCTCTCTGTCCTCCTCCCTCTTTTCTATTTTCTTGGACTTCTGTTTCAATAATTCCTCGTCGTCCTACTCTGTCTATTCTCATTTGTCATTTCAATGACGTCACATCCACGTCATAGCCTAATGTTGATTCATGCATTTTTTAGCCGTTTTAATTTCAGTCATTTACAGTCGTTCATAATAATCCACTTGCATTCAGTCTATAAACCATCGCATCAAAAATCATAATAGCCATTCATCGTTTTGGTTCGAAAGTCAGAGAAAAAGAAATTGAACCATAGTTCATAATATGATTGTGTGCCACAAGGAACATCAATGTTGTAACTGTTAATTAACAGAAAGAAATAAAGTTCCCTTAAGTCCCCTTAAGGCCTATAAAGCGGTAATTTATCCCGATTTCAATAACCGTGAAGCCCAACAGGTCGTGATAATAATCACCTCTGGCCAGGCCGCTAGTCTAACGCAATTTTTACTCCCAAGCTAGTTCTTGTTCCCGTTTGCAGCTAGATCTAGGTAGAGTAGGAAAATGTGTTTTAAGTGCCTTTCCCAAAGGAACACGACGACGGACTTCGCTTTTCTAAGATTCGAACCCAGGACCTCATGATCCCCAATTGCAGCCTAACCCGCTCGGCCACCGACACACCACTACAGTTGTGCGCAATGCATTTTCGTAATTTTTCCTGCCACATTGTACACTGTTGTTGTCATATGACATCGCATGACTCCACAAATCCCTAATTTGTATCAAGTAATGCCGTGTCAGACGAGCGTCCAGTTATTTTTCTTGGCTTGTTAACCCATCCATGCCAACCCTAATTGTTGACGCGTTGGATTTGGTCGATAATGATGGCCTGGAGCAGTACTGACATTTAGTGTTAGGCTTCTTCGTCTTTCGCCCCCTCCCCCCCCATCCTTTTACCCACATCAAATCCGACCCATAGTCCATAACTACCCACGTACACTTTACGCGATCACCGCCTCAGCCTCGTACGTCGCCCTCCCCTCCCCTCCCCTCCCTCCCAACCCAACACAAACCCCTGTCCGGAAGAAAAGTAATATCCAGTTGCTGCCCACTTAGTCAGAAGGAAAAAAAATCCAGTTTAGATCACACCATTATCGTCTCGTGTTAAAAAGCATTACTTCGTCGTGGGACAGGAAGTATCACTAAAAGTTAATCGTCTGCCCCCCCAAAAAAATGTCTCCAGTGATCTCAGATTTAATGATCTTTCAAGGCAGTGTCGAGTACGCTCTCACGCTATCCCAGTACGAGTAGTTGGATAAACTTGCAGAGACCGTATATCTATTAATTAAACGCATTTGTGTGTGTGTGTTGGGGGGGGGGGAATGCTGCTGCTGCTAGTAACGGTGACGATACACTTTTCTTGATGACAAAAATGATAATTTTGTCATTGAACTTGAATTTTTTCCGTCTACATAGATATAATCTAGATCTAAAATCTACATACTATTCTAGAACTAGACAGAGCTGGAGAGATCTAGATCTAGATCTTGATGTGTTAGCTCGAGGTGAATCTATATCTAAAATTCTAGATTTAGATTCAAAGTCCATCTCTAGAATATTTGGATATAATTTAGACCTAAACCTATTTAGACCGATAGAAAGATATCGAGATGTAAGTCTTAAGTTATACTCGAGATGTAATACAAATTTCTTTGGTGATTATCAGGCTAAGAAAGCTGGCCAAGAACGTTTGATGACAAAAATAACTTGGTTTAATCCAGGGAATGAAGACCGTCACTGTTGCCAAGCAATGCACCTCCCCCTCCCCAGCTACACACACAAGTGCGTCTAAAAATAGATATCTGGTTCCTCCAAGTTCATCGTCCTACTCCTATAAAGTCTTTAATGAGACCTCACTTAATCATCTAAAAGAACAATCTCCAGATAGCTCTCTCCCTCTCTCTCTCTCTCTCTCTCTCTCTCTCTCTCTCTCTCTCTGATTCTCTCTATCTCTCTACTCTACTGTCTCTCTGGAGGTCTCATCTCTCTCTCTCTCATTTATCCAATCTCTTGGAAAAACTCTCCAGAAAGCTGATCACGCTAATCATAACCCAAAATGGTCTCTAACGTCCAGGCAGAGCTCAAGTGCAGAAAAAGTGTTGAAGGTTTCAGTTCGTGTGAAGACTGCTCGCGTCCACGCTAAGATCGCCACCCCAGCTGCTGGACACGTCTGATAGGGCGGGGCTGGGCAGCATGGAGGCGTCATCTTGTCGTTGGCGTCCAATCAAAGACGACGAGGAGGAGAAGCCAGTCTCCCTCTTGTCTTTACCCTTGGAAAGCGAGCGGCGCGAAAATTTCGAAAACGACCCGGTCGGAGGTCAATGGTTGAATGCTCCGACACGTTGTCGTCGTCCTTGATTTGCCTGTCACAGTGCGCCAGGTAGATGAAGCAGAACGACATGAAAGATGTAAAAGATGGGCGTGCCCAGGGGGAAAGACACGTGAAGATCCTGTTGTCGTATACGCAAAAATGTCGGACGTAGCGGCCTATCTCCTCGCCACAAAGAAAGGCGTCGTGCTGAAATTCTCCGGCGAACCTGTTGGACATCAACATCGTGTCCACCTTATCGCCTAGTTCCCTCTCGTTGCAGCCGCCGCTGGCTTGCGTCCGCCGTCCACGCTGACGTCTCTACCGAGACAAAAATGTTCGTACGTTTCGCACACTCGCCGACACTCTTGCACGTCCTTATCGTTGCGTAGTTTGGCGAGGGTAACCAAATGATCGACTTGACATCGCACTCCACGGTCTTCAGACGCGCGGAGATTAAGTGGGCAATTAAAAGTACCTCTTTCATCTCACTGACCTTTATAGAATATTCAAGCTTTCGTTTGATTCTTGGTTAAGCTTTTCCATATTATTTCGCCAAGAGCCGTTGACTGTGAGCTCTCGTAGTAGTAGTAGTAGTCGGAAGCAGGCGGGGCGTCAGGAAATATCCGCCTTCGTCGTTATTATCATCATCGCTGCTGCCGGCGGTGTTAGTCATGTGATTCTGGGACACACTGGCTGCCGGGGCTCTGAAACGTAATGATAATGACTCTGCTGCGTCTGCCGCCGTACCTGGCGCGGTGAAGGCGGGCGTGGCTGGGGCGAATGGGACCCACCCCCATAGTGGCACGACGCCAAGGTGGAGTTGATAGCCTTCACGATGTCGTCGTCCGCCATGGCGCGGCACTGGTAGAACACCAGCGTCATGGCTCCTTGGAAGATGGCCGCGCCGCTGATGATGAGGATGGCGTGTCCGGTCATGCGCCGTCCGATGCAGCCCAGGCCGAAGATGGTGAACAGGAGGACACAGCACGCGAACAGGGCCTGCATTCCCAGGTTGGTGCAGAAGCTGGAATGTTTGGGGATGAGCGCGTTGATGCTTCTGAAATTGTGCCTGCAGTCCAGAAATGAACCAGATGGAGGCGAAGATGACGCCGAACCCCGTGAAGACGGTGGCGGTGAACACCAGGCGCGTGCAGAAGGTCAGAGCTCGCCGGCTGTGAATGACGCAGGGCACGGACCATTTCGGGGCGTGGCCACGTAGGTATTGCTTCTCGCTAGTGTTCTCATTGGAATGAGGGCGGTGCCAGCATCTCATGGTGCTGTCTGGTTAGCTGATGGCGTTATTCTTCAACGGTACGTGTTGTGTGTGTGTCAACCATGGAGCCACAAGTCGAGCGGCAAGACAAATGGGAGGCGGTTGGAGGCGGCGACGGCTGCCGCTGCTGGTGGTAGGGTATGTCTACTTCTTCCCTTTCCCTTTTTTCACTTATCTTTCATGTTGGTATTTCCTCTAAAAAAAAACTCACACGTACACACACACGCCATGAGATCACCGCATATGGTGGACATGTAAATTTCAATAAATAAAACAACACAGCAAGTCAAATCAGAAATCCTCCTCTGTGAAGACAGTTCAGGAAATTGCTCTACAAGATGAGCGGCACTAAAAGCATTTTTATGCACGGTAACCCACTATCTCTTTCGGTGTTGCTATCTTACTCCACCGGAAGTAGCTGTGGTAGTGGACAACTTCCTTTGTTCTCGCCCAGAAATAACGTGCGTACGAGACGTGAAGAGACAGCGACCTATTTTTGTTGTTCTCGTCTGTTGTGATTTGGTAGGCTCGAATAACAAATGACAATTGACGTCAGTGGCAGCGGGGCCCATGCAAATGTTTTCTCCGCAGGTTATGGGCATTTTCCGACCCTGCTTGACATTTATTTGCTATCCCTTGAATGTTTCAACTCGATTCAGTTTAAAGGTTGTCGTCTGATGACCGAACCAGCCATGTTCGAACCCCATGGCATTCCTGCAGAAGAAAATAAAGATGAAATGAAATTATTCGTTATTGAGTTATAAGGTTAGTTTCAATAGATGTTATTCAACCTCGCACGAAATGAGAATCTATCCATCTATTTATCTATCTATCTATCTATATATCTATCTATCTATCTATCTATCTATCTATCTATCTATATATCTATATATCTATCTATCTATCTATCTATCTATCTATCAATCTATCTATCTATCTATCTGTCTGTCTGTCTGTCTGTCTATATCTATCTATCTATCTATCTATCTATTTATCTATCTATCTATCTATCTATCTATCTATCTATCTATCTATCTATCTATCTATCTATCTATCTATGATATCTATCTATCTATCTATTTATCTATCTATCTTCTATCTATATCTATCTATCTAACTATCT
>JAXRKP010001000.1:0-2500 GCA_037039925.1 Doris montereyensis
ACATTATACAGTGTGGCATACTGTGATAGTTTGCCATTGCTTTCCATGCCGTCACAGTTGAAATCACCCTATTCCTAGCTACCCATTTCAGCACTGGATCGACTGGAGGGGCAGGAAACTTTGCCGGACTGGAAATCGAACACAGGCCTCCTGGATGGTACTGGTAGTCAGGTGCTCTACCGACTGAGCTACCGGCGCCTTCCAGTTTTAATATACTTACTTACTTACTTACTTACTTACTTACTTACCTTACTTACTTACTTACTTACTTACTTACTTACTTACTTACTTACTTACTTACTTACTTACTTACTTACTTACTTACTTACTTACTTACTTACTTACTTACTTACTTACTCACTTACTTACTTACTACTTACTTACTTACTTACTTACTTACTTACTTACTTACTTACTTACTTACTTTCTTACTTTTCCCTTCTTCTTGTGCCTTTCACCGGCGAAAAAAAATGTACATCAATCTCGAGGGCTTGGTGTACTGTCTCCATCGGGTACATTATGTCACGTGACAACAGCGTTTGCTGCACCCCATCTTTCCATCTCAGTCTAGCTCTTACTCTTCATCGGAATCGTGACGATGATTTCTGTTGTCGAATGCTAAAGACGCTGGCTGACTTGGTGGCATGCTTATCATGGTGACCCAACAATTTTATTCTTTGGGTTTATGTGTATTGCAGGCACGGTGTCCTTATCATGGGGACCCAACAATTTTATTCTTTGGGTTTATATGTATTGCAGGCACGGTGTCCTTATCATGGGGACCCAACAATTTTATTCTTTGGGTTTATATGTATTGCAGGCACGGTGTCCTTATCATGGGGACCCAACAATTTTATTCTCTGGGTTTATAATGTATTGCAGGCACGGTGTCCTTATCATGGGGACCCAACAATTTTATTCTTTGGGTTTATATGTATTGCAGGCACGGTATCCTTATCATGGGGACTCAACAATTTTATTCTTTGGGTTTTTATGTATTGCAGGCACGGTCTCCTTACGGCTACAGTTTTCTCACGCTTCTCATGATCATTGAAATGGCCGCCATCTTGAAAGTTCAATATTGATAGGCTTCTACATTTTTTGACAAATTTCTTTTAAACTTAACATGCACCTTTTTTTATACAATATCTAAATTTGATAAGATCAAGTTTTTGTTTTTATAGTAAAGAAAATTCTACGAACTTTTGAAAATTGCTTATGAGAACAACCCAACAATATTATACAAAAACAAACAAAATCACAAAACTATAATACATATTTTAAAAAAGCATCTGATCATTTTTCTTTTGTTTTTCCGCACTTATCATTCATACCAAGTTTAATGTACATACGTTAAGAAATGAAATCCACACTCATCATTCATACCAAGTTTAATGTACATACGTTAAGAAATGAAATCCACACTTATCATTCATACCAAGTTTAATGTACATACGTTAAGAAATGAAATCCACACTCATCATTCATACCAAGTTTAATGTACATACGTTAAATGAAAATCCACACTTATCAATTCCATATGATTTAGTATACGTTAAGAAATGGAAATCACACTCATCATTCATACCAAGTTTAATGTGCATACGTTTAAGAAATGAAATCCACACTCATCATTCATACCAAGTTTAATGTACATACATGAGAAATGAAATCCACACTTATCATTCATACTAGTTTAATGTACATACGTTAAGAAAATGGAAATCCACACTTATCATTCATACCAAGTTTAATGTACATACGTTAAATAGAAATCCACATATCATTCATACCAAGTTTAATGTACATACGTTAGAAAGTAAATCCATACATCATTCATACCAATTTTATGTACATACGTTAAGAAATAGAAATCCACACTCATCATTCATACCAAGTTTTAATGTACATACGTTGTGAAAAAAAAAAGATGAAAATAATGAACAGAAAACGACGTCTTGAAAATCGTATTTTCTTGTTTTCTATTTATATAAATATTCGTTTCTCCCATAAACTTAATAAAGAAGTAGGATAATAGCATAACCATCATTCAACCTTGAGTGATTCTCAACCACTCCACCTCTCTTCGACGCTGTTTGTTTCAACTGCCCCCGCACCTTTACTCCTGTCGGGATGGTGTCTCTTGATAACAAGTGCGCTGAATATGTCACCATTTCCCGGACGACCTAAGGCAATATTCATAACAGAAGGCAATATCCATAACAGAAGGCAATATTCATAACATTTTCTGTGGGATAAGTTCTATTGTGGCGATCAAAATGAAAATCAACTTGTGGTACTATAAATAAAATGTCTGGCTTTCATGGTACAATAGCTGTATTTGAATATAGGCCTGTATCGTTTCTAAAAAAATAATCGTATCAAATCAAAGAATCGATACTGAGCGTCTTGTATGATATAAATGTGAAGGTAATGAACAGCTTTATCCACTACGGCAAAATTGGCTTTCCCAGAAGCCGCCCTAACCCAACTTTAACAG
>JAXRKP010001000.1:10000-27297 GCA_037039925.1 Doris montereyensis
AAATGCGAAAGAAGGAAAGGAAAGAAGTAGGACCTACCACAGCAATGCTAACCTATTGCCCACAGGTATAAGTTCATGTATACGTTCTTGTATTACTTTTAGGTTCTAAGTTGACATTTCTGTTCAGAGTTTTTCGGCAGACTTTTATCGTAACTTTCATCGTTAAGTTCTGGTTAGTTTTTCAGTGGCCGACATGGGGAGAAAAGCAATCAAAATAATTTTAAAAACTAAAGTTGACATTAAAGACACCGACACGTGACCATTTCCCACCAAATAAAAATAATTTTAAAAAAAGATGCCATGAATACTATTTATGACGACGCTGGTTCTTACAGAATTACCCGAAGCCACAGAAAAGCCATAGAGAAGCCATAGAGAAGGCAGAGAGAAGGCAGAGAGAAGGCAGAGAGATAACAAATGAGAGATTCAATTTCGGACCCAACTTGACTTAAAAAAACAACAGTGAGAAAAATGTTCTAGGACAAAAAAGAAGTGCTTCCAGGCGACAGCACAGCATCCAATAGGTGTATGGAAGTGGAAAGGGAATGAACCGTGTGACAATGCCAATGCCAATGCCAGCACCCAGGCCACGCCAGACAGACACCAGAGGGTGTGGACATTCCACAAAGTTCCACGCAGCTCAAAACTCATGGGATGATCGACTGAGATTCTCGGTCCGTTTATCTTCAACGTCTGATCGATACCATCCGACTTCTGTGCATGCATGAATTAAATCTCTCTCACTATTTCGACTTTCTCCTATACGACTTCTGTGCATGCATAGATTAAATCTCTCTCACTATTTCGACTTTTCTCTATACGACTTCTGTGCATGCATAGATTAAATCTCTCTCACTATTTCACGACTTTTCTCCTATACGACTTCTGTGCATGCATAGATTAAATCTCTCTCACTATTTCGACTTTTCTCTATACAACTTCTGTGCATGCATGAATTAAATCTCTCACTATTTCGACTTTTCTCTATACGACTTCTGTGCATGCATAGATTAAATCTCTCTCACTATTTCGACTTTTCTCCTATACGACTTCTGTGCATGCATAGATTAAATCTCTCTCACTATTTCGACTTTTCTCCTATACGACTTTTCCCCTTTTCGACTTTTCTTTACAATTATTTTCTTGCTTTTTTCTAATCTATTCACCGCTCTCGTCTTTGACATCGATTCGATGCAGACCACAAGACCAGCAGATGTGACTTCAAACGCCCGAATTGTTTCCTTCATCTCCAGCACGGCTAGCCACAGGATTTGAACCTTGTCATGGCAAGTCATCTCCAGCACGGCTAGCCACAGGATTTGAACCTTGTCATGGCAAGTCATCTCCAGCACGGCTAGCCACAGGATTTGAACCTTGTCATGGCAAGTCATCTCCAGCACGGCTAGCCACAGGATTTGAACCTTGTCATGGCAAGTCATCTCCAGCACGGCTAGCCACAGGATTTGAACCTTGTCATGGCAAGTATTATCGGTCATTTACAACGGGGGAAAAGACGTTTATTGCTTAGACATTTTTGACATTTGAGAAACAGCTCGCAACCTCGGGACAACAAGATTTTCTCTCGATTGAGTTAGTCGACTTTAAACGTTTCGATTGAGTTAGTCGACTTTAAACGTTTCGATTGAGTTAGTCGACTTTAAACGCTTCGATTGAGTTAGTCGACTTTAAACGTTTCGATTGAGTTAGTCGACTTTAAACGTTTCGATTGAGTTAGTCGACTTTAAACGTTTCGATTGAGTTAGTCGACTTTAAACGTTTCGATTGAGTTAGTCGACTTTAAACGTTTCGATTGAGTTATTCGACTTTAAACGTTTCGATTGAGTTAGTCGACTTTAAACGTTTCGATTGAGTTAGTCGACTTTAAACGTTTCGATTGAGTTAGTCGACTTTAAACGTTTCGATTGAGTTAGTCGACTTTAAACGTCTCGATTGAGTTAGTCGACTTTAAACGTCTCGATTGAGTTAGTCGACTTTAAACGTCTCGATTGAGTTAGTCGACTTTAAACGTTTCGATTGAGTTAGTCGACTTTAAACGTTTCGATTGAGTTAGTCGACTTTAAACGTTTCGATTGAGTTAGTCGACTTTAAACGTTTCGATTGAGTTAGTCGACTTTAAACGTTTCGAATGAAAATCTGAATGAGAAATTCGTCATTTGTCTCTGAACACATACGTTTGGTTTGGTCATGGTAGCACAATGGCATGTAAAAGCAAACATATGTATGTACTAGTAGAGAACCCGCGTGTGACGGGAAAGCTAACACATAAGTTTGGTCTCCTTCTTCTTTTCCTTCAAACCACGATCTATTATTATCAATTATAATGCTACTCGTATTTCTCATAAACTAAGTGTCATTTGTCATTTTTATGTTTTGGTGAACCCCACCCAACAAGCACAGGTAGGAAGATTGGTGAGACAGGTAGATGACTGAATGGAAAGTGTCATTTGTCATTTTTATGTTTTGGTGGACCTCATCCAACAAGCACTGGTAGGAAGATTGGTGAGACAGGTAGATGACTGAATGGCCATATAAACAAACCACACGTACATCATCAGACATATAAATGTATAAATAGATCAATAGAGGGGCATAGTCAATGATAGATAGATAGATAGAAACATAGATAGATATATATATATATATATGTAGATAGATAGATAGATAGATAGATAGATAGATAGATAGATAGATAGATAGATAGATAGATAGACAGATAGATAAAATGGACAGATGGACATACGTAGACACACACACACACACATATATATATATATATATATATATATATATATATATATATATATATATGTAGATAGATAGATAAATAGATAGATAGATAGATAGATAGATAGATAGATAGATAGATAGATAGATAGATAGATAGATAGATAGATGGATAGATAGATAGATAGATAGATAGATAGATAGATAGATAGATAGATAGATAGATAGATAGATAGATAGATAGATAGATGGACAAAATGGACAGACGGATATACATACCCACACACAGCAAGAGGTGAGATGTGTGAAAGAGTGAAAGGAAAGAAGGAGCAACCAACAACGCCCTCCAACTCAATGGACAGACGCCTCAATGGACAGACACCTCAATGGACAGACACCTCAATGGACAGACGCCTCAATGGACAGACACCTCAATGGAAAGACACCTCAATGGACTTAGACGGATGCATGAGTAAATACGTAATAGAGAATGATTGATCCAGTCACCATTTATACTAATGCACGCATACACCTTCAAATACCTGTACAATGTACCCACACACCTTCAAATACCTGTACCATGTACCCATACACCTTCAAATACCTGTACAATGTACCCACACACCTTCAAATACCTGTACCATGTACCCATACACCTTCAAATACCTGTACAATGTACCCACACACCTTCAAATACCTGTACCATGTACCCATACACCTTCAAATACCTGTACAATGTACACATAGACCTTCAAATGCCTGTACAATGTACCCATACACCTTCAAATACCTGTACAATGTACACATAGACCTTCAAATGCCTGTAGAATGTACTCATACACCTTCAAATACCTGTACAATGTACCCATACACCTTCAAATACCTGTACAATGTACTCATACACCTTCAAATACCTGTACAATGTACACATACATCTTCAAATGCCTGTACAATGTACACATAGACCTTCAAATACCTGTACAATGTACCCATAGACCTTCAAATACCTGTACAATGTACCCATACATCTTCAAATACCTGTACAATGGGACAAAAGCGTACAAAATGTCATTTCTACGGGCGGGGGAAGGAGGGGGGATTGCCGTATCGGTATATGATTTGTGGTCAACAACATAGATGACCCTTGTCAGAGTAAAGGACTGAAAGTTGTCATTATTATGTGTATTATATTGATGATAATGATAAGAAAAAGAAAAAGAAAAAGAAAAGGAAGAAGAAGAAGATTTCATTGAACTTTATCCTGTCCACCACGGCGGTGATCTCAGGGTGAAGATGAAACGCGTGTGTACCAAAACTGTTGTTGCCTAAATCACCGTTTGAAACAGATTATATTCTATAATTAGACATTTTAGGAATGAGCTTTCGTTCCCGCCTACCACGTAACCTGGCTATCAGTACTGACTCGATCTATTAATCGTATTTGATACCACCTGCAGTATAACAATTACAATGATTTATATTGTGTTAACAATGACCAGCAAAAGTTGCTCAGACGTTTCACAAAATAGACGGATTACAATTCATTAGCCGTGTTAAATATAACTTGCTAAAACTGTGATGTCTAGACTTAGTAGATTAATGCAAACACGTAACTGCCCACGCATAACATTCATTTCACGTAGGCAGTTCATAATGTGACCTTGATCATAGAAACCACTCCTACACACGTAGATAGTTCATAATATGACCTTGATCATAGAAATCACTCCTACACACGCAGATAGTTCATAATGTGACCTTGATCATAGAAATCACTCCTACACACGCAGATAGTTCATAATGTGAGACCTTGATCATAGAAATCACTCCTACACACTTAGATAGTTCATAATGTGACCTTGACCATAGCAATCCTACACACTTAGATAGTTCATAATGTGACCTTGACCATAGCAATCCTACACACATGGGTATTTAGAAACTATAAGGAGTGAGTGTGCCAACCAGCACCGCGTGTTGATCGTTACATTTGCAGGTGGAAAAGATCGCAGATGTGACAAATACAAGGTGGAAGCAGCCAAGCGGCAAACTTTGTTAAGCGAGCGATACTACTCCAGCTTTTTAATTACACATAAATACTCTGTTTAAAATGGCGGCTTAGGTGAATGAAGATGTTACTCTGATTACACGTGGAACGATGATATTTTTTCTCTCAATTAAACGAAATTTGTAGTTTTAAAATTGTCTCAAATGACAACTATCTTGCGATTTTGTAAAGCCTGCAAGCAATATGGACACAGGAAGTGCGCCAACATTTGGAAGCAATATGGGCAACGGAAGTGCGCCAACATTTGCAAGCAATATGGACACAGGAAGTGCGCCAACATTTGGAAGCAATATGGCAACGGAAGTGCGCCAACATTTGGAAGCAATATGGGCAACGGAAGTGCGCCAACATTTGGAAGCAATATGGGCAACGGGAGTGCGCCCTCATTTGCAAGTCAAACAGCGGATGACGTCAATAAAATGTTACGATTGTTACACAATGGACGAGTTCTACCCTACCAGCCCAGGCATGTCCTGAAATACACCTGCATGTAATGACATTTTGTAACGTTTGTGACGTTGAAGCAGATGTCAATTATAAATCGAAACCATAAGGCGCTTGTCAACTTTCCTAATACTGCACATCGTGTGGTTTTGTTAACGCCGTCAATGTCAAGATCAGTGTAATGTCGTAGTCATGTTCAAGACCAACGCAATTCCCTATGTTAAGAAGCCAGTAATTGGAGGTTAATGAAATGTGTCTGGGTCATCGCTAGCTTAGCAAGGTATCGAGGTGTGTTTGAGAACAAATCTCCTTCCCTGACGTAACTGAGTATGTACCAGCTGTTGCTGGAAGATGAAGCCTGTAGCCCGCTTGTCATCTCCATTCAGTGACCTTCCCGTATCAGTGTTCCTCTGACGGGGGTGAAAGAGGAGGAGGATAGCGGGAACACACACCTTGAAGATACCACCTTCCAAAACGACATTGATAAATACAAATACTAAATAGGGCTACACACGATGTGATTTCGTGTGACAACATCGATTGAAGACAGCATGTCTGGCTCAACGGGTGGTATCTGGGTGTCATTGCTATCTTCTGGCTTAACGGGTGGTATCTGGATGTCATTGCTATTGTCTGGCTCAATGCGTGCTATCTGGGTATGATCGTTTTCTGCCCCATCAATATCAATTTGACTTATAATACGATTTTCCGTAGCAAAAGACAAGAAATGTCCTGAACTACCTCCTTCAAACACAGGCACGTCGCCATTTGATAACACCTTTCAGACAAAAATAAAAGGAGGGGGAAGCAATCAATTAGTGCTGATGACGTCAACGATTAAGACAACCTCAAAGATTAACGTGAGACAACACGATTTTTTCACAATCCACCGACAGAGACTACAGGGTATATTGTCTTGCGGCAAAGGTGGTCAAAAACCTGAAAACAACTCGCCGAATTAATAATTAATTAATGTGTAATAGCTTGTACTTGGATAGACCTTGCTCCCAATTGGACTAATTACAATGATAAGATTATTAATAAAAACTGTAAATAAGATCATCAAGTCCGGTACACAAAAGCTTCTGATAAGAAAATGACTCTCAATGACAATACCCGGATGTTCTTTAATCTGTTGCTATATTATTTTCTTTATTTTCTTTACACACTGAAGGTTGTGTTTGTTTTGTGTTTGTCTGTTTGTTGTTGTTTGTTTGTTTGCTGTTTGTTTTGTTGTCGTTTGTTTGTTTGTTTGTTGTTTTGTTTCGTTTTTTGTTTGTTCGTTTTGCCTCTTTTCTTTTTTTTTCTTCCTTTTTCTTTTTTCTTTTATTTCTTTTTTTTTTTGGGGGAGTGACTGCTCACATCAGATTTGTCTCTGGAATGCGGGCATGGTTTTATTTTTTCCTTCTTCTTTTTCTTACACAACTTTAAAATGTACGCAATGTCTACACACAAGACATCCCTAAATATGACATACAATCCGTAGCAACTTTAAAATGTACACAATGTCTACACACAAGACATCCCTAAATATGACATACAATCCGTAGCAACTTTAAAATGTACACAATGTCTACAATACAAAGACAACTTTAAAATGTACACAATGTCTACACACAAGACATCCCTAAATATGACATACAATCCGTAGCAACTTTAAAATGTACACAATGTCTACACACAAGACATCCCTAAATATGACATACAATCCGTAGCAACTTTAAAATGTACACAATGTCTACACACAAGACATCCCTAAATATGACATACAATCCGTAGCAACTTTAAAATGTACACAATGTCTACACACAAGACATCTCTAAATATGACATACAATCCGTAGCAACTTTAAAATGTACACAATGTCTACACACAAGACATCCCCTAAATATGACATACAATCCGTAGCAACTTTAAAATGTACGCAATGTCTACACACAAGACATCCCTAAATATGACATACAATCCGTAGTCATCGAACGATAAGGAAAAGTCGGCCTTGACATGATGTTTCCACCACATCGAAATCCACTGCATTGAAGTGGTAATGACGTACCGTTTTGTGTCAATGGCTTCAGTCAATGCAATAACTTATGGTGTCCTATCATGTCCCAGCCATATTTTTCATTTCCTTTGCTAAAATGTCCGTCTTGGTAAATCGTCATTTGTAAACCCTTCATTCATCGTCAACGTGGCGAAAAGTGTTAATCGTCCATTTGAGAGACGAAGGGTGGGGTGGTGTTTCTTATTGACCAGTAGTTGTCAAGTCCACCATACACAGTAATCTCATAGGAAAACTAATAATATACAGTACAGATAGTTTGTTTCCCTGAAATGTGCCCCGCCCACCACATGCGGTGATCTCAGGTGAGGTTAAGAGGAAACAACAAAATACAAGGTAAGAGAAAGAGTGAAAAGACAGAAGTAGGACTTACCAGCTGCGCCCACCAATCTACGGACACAGTCACAGTCACAGTCACAGTGACACTCACAGTCACAGTCACGGGCAATGAGAAAACGGCAAACATACAATCTCATGTCAGTTAGTGTACGGACCTACAGCCCATGTGTATTGCCAATGAAATAAATCAGTGGAAAGGGCGATACATTTGGCGGTGCCCCGGCAAAGATGTAGGTAAAAGCTGTGTCTGAGACTTGACCGCAAGTCTGTACCTCATACACCACCGTGGCTGTTGTGTGAGAAAAGAGACACATGCTATGGGTCATGCTCCGGGGCCATGCCGACGAGATTAGTAAAACTAGGAATCGAGTCAGTCTCAAGTTTGAGGGGGACTCGGTAGTCCAGAAGCAAGATGTTTTCTTCTCAACCAAAAGGTAGTGGGTTCGAGCCACGCCGGCGGTTGAAAAACATTCGAGTTTTTTCGAGCGAAATCTACCCCCTGGACCAGGTAAATGCATCGACACCTAGTCTCATCGGAGACGGACGATAAAAAGATCTCGTGCGCTGTTAATAACAGTCTGTGCACGTTAATAATCCCTTGGTTATTTACCTACCAAAAAATCCCGAGATCAGCTTAGTAGTGGATGTGGGTAAATCAAATCAAATCAAGTTTCTTTTTAACTCCAGTTTGGCATTCTACCACCGCCATCTAGAGATGGGAGACGTACAAACAAATGTCATAACGACGAGACTAATAAAACTAGATTTGAGTCAGATATCTCTAAGTCTCGTTTGAATCTCTACCACTCCGCCATATAGAGATGGGAGATGGACAAACAAATATCTGTATGACATCTTCTCTCTCAGTATGGGGATATTCATCCACCATCCGCTGTCTGTATGACATCTTCTCTCTCAGTATGGGGATATTCATCCACCATCCGCTGTCTGTATGACGTCTTCTCCTCAGTATGGGGATATTCATCAACCATCCGCTGTCTACGACATCTTCTCAGTATGGGGAAATTGTCCACCATCCGCTGTCTGTACGACATCTTCTCTCTCAGGTATGGGGAAATTGTCCACCATCCGCTGTCTGTGACATCTTCTCTCTCAGTATGGGGAAATTCGTCCACCATCCGCTGTCTAGGTGTCCAGGACATCTTCTCTCTCAGTATGGGGAAATTCGTCCACCATCCGCTGTCTGTACGACATCTTCTCTCAGTATGGGGAAATTCGTCCACCATCCGCTGTCTGTACGACATCTTCTCTCTCGTCCACCATCCGCTGTCTGTATGGGGAAATTCGTCCACCATCCGCTGTCAGTACGACATCTTCTCTCAGTATGGGATGGGAAATTCGTCCACCATCCGCTGTCTGTACGACATCTTCTCTCTCAGTATGGGGAAATTCGTCCACCATCCGCTGTCTGTACGACATCTTCTCTCTCAGTATGGGGAAATTCGTCCACCATCCGCTGTCTGTACGACATCTTCTCTATCAGTGTGAGGAAATTCGTCCACCATCCGCTGTCTAAGTGAAATCTTCTATCAATGTGAGGAAATTCGTCCACCATCCGCTGTCTGGGTGAAATCTTCTCTATCAATGTGAGGAAATTCGTCCACCATCCGCTGTCTGGGTGACATCTTCTATCAATGTGGGGAAATTCGTCCACCATCCGCTGTCTGGGTGACATCTTCTCAGTTTGAGGAAATTCGTCCACCATCCGCTAGTTCTGTACGACATCTTCTCTCAGTATGGGGAAATTCGTCCACCATCCGCTGTCTGAGTGAAATCTTTCTATCAGTGTGAGGAAATTCGTCCATCATCCGCTGTCTAAGTGACATCTTCTCTATCAGTGTGAGGAAATTCGTCCACCATCCGTTGTGTGGGTGAAATCTTCTCTATCAGTGTGAGGACATTTGTCCATCATCCGTTGTCTGGATGAAATATTCTCTATCAGTATGGGGAAATTCCATCCACTATCCGATGTCTGGGTGAAATATTCTCTATCAGTATGGGGAAATTCATCCACTATCCGTTGTCTGTGTGAATTATTTCTATCAGTGTGAGGAAATTCATCCACTGTCCGATGTCTAAGTGAAATCTTCTCTATCAGTGTGAGGAAATTCGTCCACCATCCGATATCTAAGTGACATCTTCTCTATCAGTGTGAGGAAATTCGTCCATCATCCGCTGTCTGGGTGACATCTTCTCTATCAGTGTGAGGAAATTTGTCCACCATCCGCTGTCTGGGTGAAATCTTCTATCAGTGTGAGGAAATTCATCCACTATCCGATGTCTATGAAATCTTCTCTATCAGTGTGAGGAAATTCGTCCACCATCCGATATCTAAGTGACATCTTCTCTATCAGTGTGAGGAAATTATCCACTATCCGATGTCTAAGTGACATCTTCTATCAGTGTGAGGAAATTCATCCACCATCCGCTGTCTGGGTGACATCTTCTCAGTGTGGGGAAATTGTCCACCATCCGCTGTCTGGGTGACATCTTCTCAGTGTGGGGAAATTCGTCCACCATCCGCTGTCTGGGTGACATCTTCTCAGTGTGGGGAAATTCGTCCACCATCCGTTGTCTGGGTGACATCTTCTATCAGTGTGAGGAAATTCGTCCACTATCCGCTGTCTGGGTGACATCTTCTCAGTTCGGGGAAATTCGACCACCATAATCTGGAGTGACATCTTCCATTCGTCCGCTGTCTGGGTGACATCTTCTCAGTTTAGGGAAATTCGTCCACCGTCTGCTGTTTGGTGACATCTTCTCAGTTTAGGGAAATTCGTCCACCATCCGCTGTCTGGGTGACATCTTCTCAGTGAGGAAATGACATCTTCTCCTCCGTCCGCTGTCTGTGTGAGATCTTCTCAGTTTGGAGAAACTCGTCCACCATCCGCTATCTGTTTTTAGGGTCACTCAGATGTGATGTGTATTTCATCTTCTGTTTATTTTCAGTTTGTTTGTTGGGGGAGAGGCAGGGGGTGTAATTTGTTAGTCCAATGTTTTATCCACTGATAAGGTGAAGGTGTAAACAAATTATGTAAAACGACAACACTCTGTCGTCGGACTTTCACAGAAGTTGACACACACGATTCAACCTTCTAATGAGTGAGGCTGGTGTAAATAATGAAGGCCTGGGAAGAACATATGTCGTCCGCTAGCTTGGTAAGCTCAATGAAAAGGGGCATACAGGCATACTAAGCATAGCCCAGATCGCGTTGTCCTGACAACAGCGTGGCGGAGCGGCCATGGCTATAATTGTTTCCAGTTGAGTGGCGTGAATTAGGAGTCACACTAGCCGTAAGACGTAGGACACAAGGAGTTACGAGGTATTCCTGTCAACGCCTCCCCCGTCCCTTCCCCCGACCCTCCCCTTCCTACGACCCCTTCCCCCCCAACCCCCCTCTTCCCATTATGGTTTCAATATTTCTAGCAAAGGAAGAACATTAAATTAGTCATACACAAAAAGGAGACCAAAAGAAAATTCATCGTGGACACACAATGGTGAGTGGCAGGGGCCAAAGAAGACGGACCTGACATTTCTTTACAAGATGAATGACACACAAATACACATTAACTGCATAAAGAAGGGAGATTAACCCCAAAACCTCATTCAACTTATTGATATATTTTGCCCATTAAAAACCTATAGAAAGTGGAGAGTGAGTTAGTTTATTTGTCTGTTTCAATGACGTCTACCCCATCCAGTACATACGGTGAACTCAGGTTCAACCAAGAGCAAACAGCATGATAAAAAGTATGTGAAAGAGTGAAAGGAAAGAGGTATGGCCTACCAGTAGCGTCTGTAAACAACAAATCATGTGCATTTGTCGCATTAATATTTGGCATTCTATTACAATGGTTCTGTTGAAATTTCTTTGTGGTTTTATTAGTCCATTATTTTCTCATAGCGTTAGGAAAATATGAAAACACGGAGACCGGCACTGGTGGAGAAGGGGTAGGGAGGCGGATGAGGGGCGGGGGCATAATATTTTAGTGAGGAAGGATGATTTACGAACAGATAAAAGGTTTCAGCTTACCGACCAATGAGCAATAACTGCACATCAATTTATTTCCCAGCAGGTCATTTCATCTAAAGTTCTCAACTCCTGGAGACCATACAGCAAAACAGCCTGTTACGTGTTTCGTATTTCGTACTAACACACTGACAAGCCTGTTTTTTTGTTGAGTGCAATGGAGAAAACAAGAGTGAAATAATGTTTCTAAGAATAGAAAGTCTAGGCAAAAACCACCCTTTGCCAAGCACAGAATTTAAACACCAGCGTGGTTTGAATTACAAACTCACAACACTACGATTTCGCTATGCAACAAAAGGACACACAGTTTTCCAAGATGACCTTGGTAACACCGTAACTGTCCATGCAGATCGTTAGTTGGAACTTGTTCAAAGGCTGTTTATGCCAGCACTCCAACGTGACTTCTGCCAAACTCACTTTCATGCAGGATGAAATTGCCCTACACCTCCTACAAAGTTGTGCTGTTGCTCGCATGATATCTGGATACGCAGACATTGTATGGCATGATATCTGGACATGCCGACATCGTCTGGCATGATATTTGCACACGCGAAGATTATCCCGCATGATATCTGGGCACACAGACAGTGTCTGCCATGATATCTAGACAAACGGACAATGTCTGACATGATATCTAGACAAACGGACAATGTCTGACATGATATCTAGACAAACGGACAATGTCTGGCATGATATCTAGACAAACGGACAATGTCTGACATGATATCTAGACAAACGGACAATGTCTGACATGATATCTAGACAAACGGACAATGTCTGACATGATATCTGGGCACACAGACAGTGTCTGCCATGATATCTAGACAAACGGACAATGTCTGCCATGATATCTAGACAAACGGACAATGTCTGGCATGATATCTAGACAAACGGACAATGTTTGACATGATATCTAGACAAACGGACAATGTCTGGCATGATATCTGGACAAACGGACAATGTCTGCCATGATATCTAGACAAACGGACAATGTCTGGCATGATATCTGGACAAACGGACAATGTCTGACATGATATCTAGACAAACGGACAATGTCTGACATGATATCTGGACAAACGGACAATGTCTGACATGATATCTAGACAAACGGACAATGTCTGCCATGATATCTAGACAAACGGACAATGTCTGACATGATATCTAGACAAACGGACAATGTCTGGCATAATATCTGGACAAACGGACAATGTCTGGCATGATATCTGGACACGCGGATATTGTCTGGCATGATATCTGGACACACGGACATTGTCTGGCATGATATCTGGACACACGGATATTGTCTGCCATGATATCTGGACACACGGATATTGTCTGGCATGATATCTGGACACGGGGACATTGTCTGCCATGATATCTGGACAAACGGACAATGTCTGGCATGATATCTGGACACACGGATATTGTCTGCCATGATATCTGGACACACGGATATTGTCTGCCATGATATCTGGACACACGGATATTGTCTGGCATGATATCTGGACACGGGGACATTGTCTGCCATGATATCTGGACACACGGACATTGTCTGCCATGATATCTGGAGACACGGGCATTGTCTGGCATGATATCTGGACACACGGACATTGTCTGGCATGATATCTGGACACACGGACATTGTCTGGCATGATATGTGGACAAACGGACAATGTCTGGCATAATATCTGGACATACGGACATCGTTTGACATGATATCTGGACACACGGACATTGTCTGCCATGATATCTGGACACAGGGACATTGTCTTGCATGATATCTGGACAAACGGAAAATGTCTGGCATCATATCTGGACACGGGGACACTGTCTGGCATGACATCTGGACACGTGGACGTTGTCTGTCATGACATCTGGACACGTGGACATTGTCTGGCATGACATCTGGACACACGGACAATGTCTGGCATGATATCTGGACTCATGGACAATGTCTGGCATGATATCTGGACACACGGACATTGTCTGGCATGACATCTGGACACGTGGACGTTGTCTGGCATGACATCTGGACACGGGGACATTGTCTGGCATGACATCTGGACACGTGGACGCCGTCTGGCATGATATCTGGACACGTGGACAATGTCTGGCATGATATCTGGACACGTGGACAATATCTGGCATGATATCTGGACACCTAAACATTGTCTGGCATGATATCTGGACACGTGGACATTCTCTGGCATGATATCTGAAGACGTGAACAATGTCTGGCATGATATCTGGACACGTGGACAATGTCTGGCATGATATCTGGACACGTGGACATTGTCTGGCATGATGTCTGGACACCTAAACATTGTCTGGCATGATATCTGGATACACGGACATTGTCTGGCATGATATCTGAAGACTTGAACAATGTCTGGCATGATATCTGGACACCTAAACATTGTCTGGCATGATATCTGGACACGTGGACATTCTCTGACATGATATCTGAAGACGTGAACAATGTCTGGCATGATATCTGGACACGTGGACAATGTCTGGCATGATATCTGGACACGTGGATATTGTCTGGCATGATATCTGAAGATGTAAACAATATCTGGCATGATATCTGGACACGTTGACCATGTCTGGCATGATATCTGGACACGTGGACATTGTCTGGCATGATATCTGAAGATGTAAACAATATGTTGCATGATATCTGGACACTTTGACAATGTCTGGCATGATATCTGGATACGTGGACATTGTCAGCCATGATATCTGGACTCATGGACAATGTCTGGCATGATATCTGGACTCGTGGACAATGTCTGGGATGATATCTGGACACACGGGCATTGTCTGGCATGACATCTGGATACACGGACATTGTCTGGCATGACATCTGGACACACGGACATTGTCTGGCATGACATCTGGACACACGGAGAATGTCCGGCATGATATCTGGACACACGAAGATTGTCTGGCATATCAAAAATCCTGACCACAACTCACGTGACTTTTTTTCCCTATGGGGTTATCTGCTAAAGGAGCGCGTTTTCAGAACCCTGAGCACCAAAATCAAGTTGAACTTAAACACAAATTTTGCGAGAGGCCAAAAACCATCAACCATGACCTGGTGGAACGGGTAACAACGCACGGGTTCTCTGACAGGCTGAATCACGTTATTGCCACCACAAAAGGGAGACGGTTTGAGTACATTGTTTAAGATCAGTAAAAGTTAAATGCATGACAGTGTAAAACGTTTGATGTCCGCCCTTTGTTTCCACCTTGTGAATCTACCAAGTCAAAGTGTTTAGCGTCCACACTGGCTTGTTCCCATCATGCACGCCATATGTTCGCTACAATTTGTGAAGAGCATTTGTTATACCGGAGGGCTTTTGTTAAACATTTGCAATCAGTCCTTTGTTGGTTCATAAGTTAGTTTTTAAAACTTTAATGATTTCTGTTTGTTCATAAAAAAATTGCAATCAGTCCTTTGTTGGTGTTATAAGTTAGCTGGTGAAAGCTATATGAATTTCTGTATTGCTCCTCTTTGAAATACATCCAGACCCTGCCATTGTAAATATTAAAAAATCAGGATCCAGATGTAAAAAAAATCAGGAACCTGGGGGAAAAATTCAGGATACATGAAACGATTTCAGCCGGTCGCATAATCTCAAACTTAATAATAAATTAAGGTCATTTGTTGACGCTGGTCTCTACCTTTTACCAGGTGAAAACATCCATTATAACAAGCCCCCCCGTGCCAATAAAACCACAATTCTAGTACTAAATCAGCAGTACGAGTTGCCTCCTTCCCACTCATGGCTTACACATACAGGAAATGAAAATCACCTTTCACTTTCCTCTCGTTCCCATTAATGGTCACTTACAATGTATAATCGTTGCTATCATATGTTCACATTCTTCACACACACACACATACCACCCCACTCCTGCTATCCTGTCAGACATACGTGCATGACATACCTGTCAAGTATCATCCAACCTTTAGTCTTCCTTACATTTGCCATTCACTTCAGAAATTATTGTTGCTCACTCCTTTTCTAATACACACATTCACATACATTCACGATCATACGAAACACACACGAAAATGCTCCCTAGGCTATTTCTCTTTTTTCACACACACACACACACACACACACACACACGAAAAATGCTCTCTAGGCTATTTCTCTTTTTACACCACACACACACACACGAAAATGCTCTCTAGGCTATTTCTCTCTTTTCACACATACACACACGAAAATGCTCTCTAGGCTATTTCTCTCTGTTTAGACACACACAAACACACGAAAACGTTCTCTAGGCTATTTCTCTCTTTTCACACACACACACACACACACACACACACACGAAAATGCTCTCTAGGCTATTTCTCTTTTTACACACACACAAAAAATGCTCTCTAGGCTAATCTCTCTTTTTACACACACACACACACACACACGAAAATGCTCTCTAGGCTATTTCTTTTACACACACACACACACACACACGAAAATGCTCTCTAGGCCTATTTCTCTCTTTTTACACACACACACACACACGAAAATGTTCTCTAGGCTATTTTCTCTTTCACACACACACACACACACACAGAAAACTTTCTCTAGGCTATTTCTCTCTCTTTTCACACACACACACACACACACACACGAAAATATTCTCTAGGCTATTTCTCTCTTTTCACACACACACACACACACACACACAAGAAAAATGCACTTTAGGCTATTTCTCTCTTTTTACACACACACACACACACACACACCATACACAGTTTCTCTCTCTCTCTCTCTCTCTCTCTCTCTCTCTCTCTCTCTCTCTCTCTCTCTCTCTCTCTCTCTCTCTCTCTCTCTCTCTCTCTCTCTCTCTCTCTCTCTCTCTCTCTCTCTCTCTCTCTCTCTCTCTCTCTCTCTCTCTCTCTCTCTCTCTCTCACTCCCTCCCTCCTCCTTCCTCCCTCCCTCTCTCTCTCTCTCTCTCTCTCTCTCTCTCTCTCTCTCTCTCTCTCTCTCTCTCTCTCTCTCTCTCTCTCTCTCTCTCTCTCTCTCTCTCTCTCTCTCTCTCTCTCTCTCTCTCTCTCTCTCTTGTACAGATAAGATCATCCAGACTTAGATCTAGACGTCCTCATATTAGGACGTTTAGATCTAGATCTAACAAATCATTGTATATCAGCGAAGCCGCCAGCCTCATCAGTGTGGGAATTGATGCTCTAGGTATCACGGTAGGCCTCAATAACACAATCATACAACGAGGTTTTAAAGCTCCAACAAGTACAGCACAAATACTCTGAACAATGGACAAAGAGAACAATACATTAGCGAAGAATCGATACACCATTACTCATAATAACATGAATCCTGATATGCACGACATCCAGCTATTATTACATTAAAACAAAAAATCACACACTGAATATACGGAACAATGCCGTCCAGGCAACGACCGCAGTTGTATTACAAAAAAAAAATCTCGGGATGCCAACGGAAAATCAAAATTTGGAATTTCGACAAAATTTAGCAAAAAAAGGATGATTCCGATCAAATCGATAAACAGCAAGTCAGAATACATGTGGTACATGATTATCTT
>JAXRKP010001000.1:27397-57397 GCA_037039925.1 Doris montereyensis
ATTTCGCACCTTCAGTGTAAATTTTTGCCTTGATTGATACTTCCTTTCATTCATTCTCTATCATTTCTTCTTTCTAGACCCAGTGAGATATAGATCTAGTTTTATATTTATCCTATTTTTTGGTTCTTGTTTACAATACTCACACGTCTCTGTCTCCCTTTCTTTCTTCCCTGCCTTTTTTTTCTTTCCTTCTTTCTCTTCTCTCTCTCTCTCCTCCTCTCTCTCTCTCTCCTCTCCTCTCTCTCTCTCTCTCTCTCTCTCTCTCTCTCTCTCTCTCTCTCTCTCTCTCTCTCTCTCTCTCTCTCTCTCTCTCTCTCTCTCTCTCTCTCTCCTCTCTCTCTCTCTCTCTCTCTCTCTCTCTCTCTCCTCTCTCTCTCTCTCTCTCTCTCTCTCTCTCTCTCTCTCTCTCTCTCTCTCTCTCTCTCTCTCTCTCTCTCTCTCTTTCTTTCTCTCTCTCTATTTCTCTCCTTCTCTCTATCTCCTTCTCACCTTTTCTTTCTATTTCGTTCTAGATCTGAACCTTCCACTCTCGCTCATTTCACATCCTCCACTACGTTTCTTATCACCACTGTCTTTTTCTTTCTTTCTTCCTCCTTTCTGTTTTTTTCTTCTGACATCACATTGTGATGCTTGAGGTAGTACTTAGATCTAGATTCTAGATATTTCTTGTTTGTTGTGTGATGAAGTGTTATACCCGAAAACTCACGTGTTTGTTCTGTCTTAATTTGTGTGGAGTTGTCCCTTATTGGCATATTTCGCATACATTGAGACCATCTCTATCGAGTATTGTTTCGTTCTTTTTATTATTTTAATTTGTATTTTTTGGGGTATTAATTTCTTTGTGAACGCGGAACAGTTAACATTAAATGTAAATGGTATAAAAGTGAAAAATAATCGTAGGACTAGGTTACACGTTGTATCAGATGATTGTTGTAAGCAAATAAAAAAAAAGAAGTTATCAGTGATAATGTTTACAGTCTGGACAAAATAAAATAAATTTAAGTAGCCGAACTTCGACCACGACAGATATTGTTACGGCTATTCGCTTTCTAGACAATCATCAGATTATCCAACAATAACATCCGGTAGCAAAAACGAAAGTAGAACGAGGTGTGTTAGGAAGAAAACGCGCGTTTACGTAGCACATATTAAAACCACGACAGTTGTGTGGATCTACCTCAAGGACTAACTCAACACGTTACAGTAAGTTATACGCTGTTTAATGGACACTTTTTATTCAAACAATGTTGTTACTGTTTCATAACCCTAGATTCAACATGACGCAGTACCGGTACATGAGGCGGTTCGTTACTACTCTATTGTGTCCGGTACACTGTATAGTATGCTCTCTGCTCTCTCTCTCTCTCTGTCTCTCTATCTCTGTGTCTCTGTCTGTCTGTCTGTCTGTCTGTCTGTCCCTCTCCCTCCCTCTCCCTCCTCTCCTCCCTCTCTCTCTCTCTCTCTCTCCCTCTCTCTCTCTCTCTCTCTCTCTCTCTCTCTCTCCTGTTTGTAGTAGAGATCTAGTGTAGATCTAGATCTAAATATCTCCTATCTCTCTGGTGTTCTTATTTTTGCTCTTTCCAGTTTGACTTCTCCTTTCAGCCCTCCCCTTGTCCTTTCTGTTTTACTCTATTTATCACCATTGTACCTTTCTTGATTCTTCTCCCTCTACTCCCTCCTTGTAACCTTCTTTCTTCCTCCTTTCTCTGTTTTTCCTTCTGACATCACAATCACACCATATGATGGGAAGGAATCTCATGCAACTCGTAGTCAGATAGTCAGGCATACACTATCACAATCCCATACACTGAACCCCCACCCCATCCGGCTACTCCCACCCCCCCCCAAACCTGCCCCCAAGGTATATTTTTATCACTCTGGCCGCTCATCCCAACAAAATCTAACTGTGTGCCCGATCATGGAAGTCCTCCCACGTGATGCTTGTATACTATAAGTGTGCACATATTCCTTGTTTGTGTTATCTGACGGGTTTATACCTGAAACATCACTTTTGTTATTGTTTTATGTTTTGTTGTTATTGTCGTGTGTCACATTTGACTTCACTGCACTGTAGTTCTTTTGTTTTATGCAGTACTATCTAATCAGTATGAGTTGCGATTTTAATCACATACATTATATATGCTATTCATACTTTTTTTGTCTGACTGTCTGTGAGTAAAGTGTAAAGAGTAGATTATGATACTAGATGGTCCAATGACTAATCTAAATTTAGATGAAAATTAATAGAAAATCAATCTTCTACTACAGCATGGAATCAATCTTTTGTCATAGCATTAGTTCATTCAGATCAGTACTGCAATTTACATTGCCTTGTGTAGTGAAAGGGAAACTAAATTAGTCACATGGACATTTAAAAATATGTGTTACTTCATTTTCACCACAACCTATTGAATGGGAAGGGAGTTTTGTAGTCAACACATTGAAGGGAGCAAACAAAGAGGTTGTCTTTTATTTAGGTAGTGAGATACAAAATTGGGGCTGTGGTTGTGTGGGGGAAAATTTAGGTAAGAAGGGAAAGGCCCTACTCACGGTTAAACATGCTTGTATACATCCTACATACATTTGGCCCGGCTAAAAAACAAGAATAAAACTTGTTGGTCCTACCTGTTGATCATGTTCACCAAACATGAAAGTTCTAACAGGCGGTCGACCTGGATCATACATTTTGCTGTCGCATGCAAGCAGTCATTGTGGCATAGTGGTTTCCAAGCAATGAGATAGGAATCAGTTGATCTGGGTTAAGTCCTGCCTTTGGCAAAGATTTTTTTTCTGTTTTCTGTTTCTATTTTTTTTCCATTACAAAGGAGGGCTTGGGCTTCCTTTCTAGATTTAAAAAAGTTTTTTTAGTCAAATGCCACAGTTTTGTAGGGTAAAATGTACAAAGAATCCAATGTTGGTGGTGATTACCCAAGGGCGTAGAAAAGATAAAACAAGAATTCAATTTAGAAAATAATAGATTAACCAGGGCAATGCCAGGTGACAATAGCTAGTACAGAGTGCGACTGCACACAGAGATCTAGTGTTCAGTGATGTCATCAATCTTGGTTTTTTCATTTCAGTAACTAGACACAAAAACAGTTCACATGAGCAATTGTACTAATTTGAAGACTCTTAATCTGAAAAATGACGTTATTTATCATTTATTTATATCGATAAATAAATTGAAAGGACTGAATCATTTTGTGAACACTCAACCCTATTGTGTCTTTGAGCTGACTAGTATTTTAGTGAAACATCAGGTACTTACTGATATCGCTCTGGCATGACATGCAGCATAAGTCAGATTATTGTCTCAACCCGATGATCAAACAGGTCGTTAATTTGACGTCATTGGCATCTACATGACTGCCATGTACGACGTCCATGTAGATTTGAACCAAGTGTGACTGTGCCCATGTGTAGGGTCTTGAGAGAAGATCGAAACTAAGGGTGAAACAGTGTGGATTTGAGAGAAGATCGAAACTAAGGGTACAGTGTGGATTTGAGAGAAGAATGAAACTAAGGATACAGTGGATTTGAGAGAAGAATGAAACTAAGGGTACAGTGGATTTGAGAGAAGAATGAAACTAAGGGTACAGTGGATTTGAGAGAAGAATGAAACTAAGTACAGTGGATTTGAGAGAAGAAACTAAGAATGGCAGTGGATTTGAGAGAAGAATGAAACTAAGGGTACAGTGGATTTGAGAGAAGATCGAAACTAAGAAGGTACAGTGATTTGGATTTGAGAGAAAATGAAACTAAGGATACAGTGTGGATTTGAGAGAAGAATGAAACTAAGGCAGGGAATAGCTAATATTGGTGTGTGTGGAATGGATCTTCTGTTTGTGTCTGTGTGGAAGGCAGGGAATAGCTAATACACGGATGTGCTATTTGTGTGTGTGTGGAAGACAGGGAATAGCTAATACATGGATGTTCTATTGGTGTGTCTATGGAAGGCAGGAATGGCTAATACACGGATGTTCTATTTGTGTGTGTCTGGAAGACAGGAATAGCTAATACACGGATGTTCTATTTATGTGTATGTAGAAGGCAGGGAATAGCTAATACACGGATGTTCTATTTGTGTGTGTATGGAAGGCAGGGAATAGCTAATACACGGATGTTCTATTTATGTGTATGTAGAAGGCAGGGAATAGCTAATACACGGATGTTCTATTTGTGTGTGTATGTAGAAGGCAGGGAATAGGCAGGAAATGTGTAATGTAGAAGGCAGGGAATAGCTAATACACGGATTTCCATTTGTGTGTGTATGGAAGGCAGGGAATGGCTAATACACGGATGTTTTATGTGTGGAAGGCAGCAGGAATGGCTGATGTTTTATTTGTGTGTATGTAGAAGGCAGGGAATAGCTAATACATGGATGTTCTATTTGTGTGTGTATGTAGAAGGCAGGGAATTAGCTAATACACGGATGTTCTATTTTGTGTGTGTGGAAGGCAGGGAATAGCTAATACACGGATGTTCTATTTGCGTGTGTATGTAGAAGGCAGGGAATAGCTAATACACGGATGTTCTATTTGTGTGTGTATGGGGCAGGAATAGCTAATACACGGATGTTCTATTTATGTGTGTGTGGAAGGCAGGGAATAGCTAATACACGTATGTTCTATTTTGTGTGTGTGGAAGGCAGGGAATAGCTAATACACGGATGTTCTATTTATGTGTGTGTGGAAGGCAGGGAATAGCTAATACACGGATGTTCTATTTGTGTGTATGGAAGGCAGGAGGAGCTAATACACGGATGTTCTATTTTGTGTGTATGTACACGGAGAAGGCAGGGAGGAGCTAATACACGGATGTTCTATTTTGTGTGTGTGTGGAAGGCAGGGGAATGGCTAATACACGGATGTTCTATTTATGTGTGTGTGTGTGTGTGGAAGGCAGGAATAGCTAATACACGGATGTTCTATTTGTGTGTGTGTGTGGAAGGCAGGGAGGAGCTAATACACGGATGTTCTATTTGTGTGTGTGTGTATGGAAGGCAGGGAATGGCTAATAAACGGATGTTCTATTTGTGTGTGTGTGTGGAAGGCAGGGAATAGCTAATACACGGATGTTCTATTTGTGTGTGTATGGAAGGCAGGGGATAGCTAATCACGGATGTTCTATTTGTGTGTGTGTGTATATAAGGTAGGAATGGCTAATACACGGATGTTCTATTTGTGTGTGTATGGAAGGCAGGGAATAGCTAATACACGGATGTTCTATTTTGTGTGTGTGTGGAAGGCAGGGAATAGCTAATACACGGATGTTCTATTTGTGTGTGTATGGAAGGCAGGGAATAGCTAATACACGGATGTTCTATTTTGTGTGTATGGAAGGCAGGGAATGGCTAATACACGGATGTTCTATTTTGTGTATGGAAGGCAGGGAATGGCTAATACACGGATGTTCTATTTGTGTGTCTATGGAAGGCAGGAATAGCTAATACACGGATGTTCTATTTGTGTGTGTATGGAAGGTAGGGAATAGCTAATACACGGATGTTCTATTTGTGTGTGTATGGAAGGCAGGGAATAGCTAATACACGGATGTTTTATTGGTGTGTGTATGGAAGGCAGGGAATAGCTAATACACGGATGTTCTATTTGTGTGTGTATGGAAGGCAGGGAATAGCTAATACACTTTGATGTTTTATTGGTGTCTGTTTGTGTGTGTATGGAAGGCAGGGAATAGCTAATACACGGATGTTCTATTTGTGTGTGTATGGAAGGCAGGGAATAGCTAATACACGGATGTTGTATTTGTGTGTGTATTTGATGTGTGTATGGAAGGCAGGGAATAGTTAATACACGGATGTTTTATTTTTGTGTGTGTGTATGGAAGGCAGGGAATAGCTAATACACGGATGTTTTATTTGTGTGTGTGTGTGTATGGAAGGCAGGGAATAGCTAATACACGGATGTTTTATTTGTGTGTGTGTGTGTGTGTGTATGGAAGGCAGGGAATAGCTAATACACGGATGTTTTTTTTGTGTGTGTGTGTGTATGGAAGGCAGGGAATAGCTAATACACGGATGTTTTATTTGTGTGTGTGTGTATGGAAGGCAGGGAATAGCTAATACACGGATGTTTTATTTGTGTGTGTGTGTGTGTGAAGGCAGGGAATAGCTAATACACGGATGTTTTATTTGTGTGTGTGTGTGTATGGAAAGGCAGGAATAGCTAATACACGGATGTTTTATTTATGTGTGTGTGTGTGTATGGAAGGCAGGGAATAGCTAATACACGGATGTTCTATTTTAAAAATGTATGTAGAAGGCAGGAATAGCTAATACACGGATGTTTTATTTGTGTGTGTGTGTGTATGGAAGGCAGGGAATAGCTAATACACGGATGTTTTATTTGTGTGTGTGTATGGGTTTTAAGGCAGGGAATAGCTAATACACGGATGTTTTATTTGTGTGTGTGTATGGAAGGCAGGGAATAGCTAATACACGGATGTTTTATTTGTGTGTGTGTGTATGGAAGGCATGGGGGAATAGCTAATACACGGATGTTTTATGTGTGTGTGTGTGTGTGTATGGAAGGCAGGGAATAGCTAATACACGGATGTTTTATTGTGTGTGTGTATGGAAGGCAGGGAATAGCTAATGCACGGATGTTTTATTTGTGTGTGTGTGTATGGAAGGCAGGGGAATAGCTAATACACGGATGTTCTGTTTGTGTGTATGGAAGGCAGGAATAGCTAATACACGGATGTTTATACACGGATGTTCTATTTTGTGTGTATGGAAGGCAGGGAATAGTTAATACACGGATGTTCTATTTGTGTGTGTATGGAAGGCAGGGAATAGCTAATACACGGATGTTCTATTTGTGTGTGTATGGAAGGTAGGGAAAAGCTAATACACGGATGTTTTATTGGAAGGCAGCAGGAATAGTCTCTATGGAAGGCAGGGAATAGCTAATACACGGATGTTCTATTTGTGTGTGTATGGAAGGTAGGGAATAGCTAATACACGGATGTTTTATTGGTGTGTGTATGGAAGGCAGGAATAGCTAATACACGTATGTTCTATTTGTGTGTGTATGGAAGGCAGGGAATAGCTAATACACGGATGTTCTATTTTTGTGTGTGTGTATGGAAGGCAGGGAATAGCTAATACACGGATGTTCTATTTGTGTGTGTGTGTGTACGGAGGCTAATACACGGATGCTAGGGAGGCAGGGAATAGCTAATACACGGATGTTCTATTTGTGTGTGTATGGTTCTATTTGTGTGTGTACAGAAGGCAGGGAATAGCTAATACACGGATGTTCTATTTTTGTGTGTGTGTGTGATGTATGGAAGGCAGGGAATAGCTAATACACGGATGTTCTATTTGTGTGTGTATGGAAGGCAGGAGGAGCTAATACACGGATGTTCTATTTGTGTGTGTGTGGAAGATGCAGGGAATAGCTAATACACGGATTTTCTATTTGTGTGTGTGTGGAAGGCAGGAGGAGCTAATACACGGATGTTCTATTTGTGTGTGTATGTAGAAGGCAGGGGAATAGCTAACACACGGATGTTCTATTTGTGTGTGTATGGAAGGCAGTGGGAATAGCTAATACACGGATGTTCTATTTGTGTGTGTGTGTGTGGAAGGCAGGGAATAGCTAATACACGGATGTTCTATTTGTATGTGTGTGGAAGGCAGGAGGGAATAGCTAATACACGGATGTTCTATTTGTGTGTGTGGAAGGCAGGGAATAGCTAATACACGGATGTTCTATTTGTGTGTCTATGGAAGGCAGGGAATAGCTAATACACGGATGTTCTATTTGTGTGTGTGTGTGTGGAAGGCAGGGAATAGCTAATACACGGATGTTCTATTTGTGTGTGTGTGTGGAAGGCAGGGAATAGCTAATACACGGATGTTCTATTTGTATGTGTGTGTGTTCTATTTGTATGAAGGCAGGGAATAGCTAATACACGGATGTTCTATTTGTGTGTGTATGGAAGGCAGGGAATAGCTAATACACGGATGTTCTATTTGTGTGTGTGTGTGGAAGGCAGGGAATAGCTAATACACGGATGTTCTATTTGTGTGTGTGTGGAAGGCAGGGAATAGCTAATACACGGATGTTCTATTTGTGTGTGTGTGTGTGTGTGTATGGAAGGCAGGGAATAGCTAATACACGGATGTTCTTATTTGTGTGTGTGTGGAAGGCAGGAATAGCTAATACATGGATGTTCTATTTTGTGTGTGTATGGAAGGCAGGGAATAGCTAATACACAGATGTTCTATTTGTGTGTGTATGGAAGGCAGGAATAGCTAATACACGGATGTTCTATTTTTGTGTGTATGGAAGGCAGGGAATAGCTAATACACGGATGTTCTATTTTGTGTGTGTGTGTGGAAGGTAGGGAATAGCTAATATACGGATGTTCTATTGTGTGTGTGTGTGGAAGGCAGGGAATAGCTAATACACGGATGTTCTATTTGTGTGTGTGTGTGTATATAAGATGTTCATGGGAATGGCTAATACACGGATGTTCTATTTTTGTGTGTGTATGGAAGGCAGGGAATAGCTAATACACGGATGTTCTATTTGTTGTGTGTGTGGAAGGCAGGGAATAGCTAATACACGGATGTTCTATTTGTATGTGTGTGGAAGGCAGGGAATAGCTAATACACGGATGTTCTATTTGTGTGTTTGGAAGGCAGGGAATAACTAATACACGGATGTTCTATTTATGTGTGTTTGGAAGGCAGGGAATAACTAATACAGGGATGTTCTATTTTGTGTGTGGGGAAGGCAGGGAATAACTAATACACGGATGTTCTATTTGTGTGTGTTTGGAAGGTTCTATTTGGGAATAGCTAATACACGGATGTTCTATTTATGTGTGAGTTGAAGGCAGGGAATAGCTAATACACGGATGTTCTATTTGTGTGTGTGTGGAAGGATGTTCTATTTGTGTGTGTGTGGAAGGTGGAATACAACACGGAAGGAATGGCTAATACACGGATGTTCTATTTGTGTGTGTTTGGTGTGTGGGCAGGGAATAACTAATTTGTGTGTATGGAAGGCAGTGGAATAGCGGATGTTCTATTTGTGTGTGTGGGAAGGCAGGGAATAGCTAATACACGGATGTTCTATTTGTGTGTGTGTGGAAGGCAGGGAACGGCTAATACACGGATGTTCTATTTGTGTGTGTATGGAAGGCAGAAGGAATAGCTAATACACGGATGTTCTATTTGTGTGTGTGTGTGGAAGATGTTCTAGGAATAGCTAATACACGGATGTTCTATTTGTGTGTGTGTGGAAGGCGGGAATGGCTAATACACGGATGTTCTATTTGTGTGTGTATGTAGAAGGCAGGGAATAAGCTAACGGACACGGATGTTCTATAATTTGTGTGTGTGTGGAAGGCAGGGAATAGCTAATACACGGATGTTCTATTTTGTGTGTGTGGAAGGCAGGAATAGCTAATACACGGATGTTCTATTTGTGTGTGTGGAAGGCAGGGAATAGCTAATACACGGATGTTCTATTTGTGTGTGTGTGGAAGGCGGGGGGAATAGCTAATATACGGATGTTCTATTTGTGTGTATGTGGAAGGAGGGGAATAGCTAATACACGGATGTTCTATTTGTGTGTGTTTGGAAGGCAGGGAATAGCTAATACACGGATGTTCTATTTGTGTGTGTGTGGAAGGCAGGGGAAAGGGAACGGGCATTGTCTTGTTGGTTTTGTTTGTCAGAAATAAAACGCTGCTTCCACAAAAACATGACCGACATCAACATCCAAACACTGTCAACATTGTGTCACATGCAGACAACTGTGCGCTTCTGCAAACTGACAATGACACACTGGTCTGACTGGAAGAAAAAGTAAAAAAGACGTCAACGTTGAAAGTGGAATTGAATTCACGCTGTGGTGCCGCCAAGAAGAGCTCCTGATTGGTCATATGTTGTTGCTGGAGACCACACACACACACACACACACGTGTACACACATACACTCACTCACACAAATACACACACACACACACGCACACACACATACTCACTCACGCACATACACACACACTCACTCACACACACATATACACACACGCACTCCTCTCTCTCTCTATCATACACGCACACACACTCAAACACACACACATACACACACAAACAAACGCACACACACACGTGGGAACACACACACAAACACACACACATTCAACACTCACACACACACACACTTGAACACACACTTCACACACATACACACTCAAACACTCACACACACACACACACTCAAACATTCTCTCTCTCTCTCTCTTACACACACACGCACACACACACAAACACTCTCTCTCACACACACACTCAAACACACAGCACACGCCCACTCGAGTACTTTTTGTTTGAAACATTTTTTAAAATGAGGTCCGGAAGGAGAATAATTTCTCTGAAGTCAATTTTCACGTAAAATTTGAATCTCGCAAAAAGTGAAATATGTATTTTTTTTTACATGCTTTCAGCTTTCACTCGTGATGTAGCACAGCTAGCTATATGCCAAAGTTCAAAATAATTCTTCAGAAAACTGTAGAAGAAGAAAAGAAAAAAGAAGTCAAAAAGGCTTTGAAACTATTTATTTGTTTTGTTATTTGAATTATTTGTTTCTCACATAAATTTAGAAAAGAGTTGGGTAATACTTTGAAGCGTCATAAAACCTTGAGATGTTCTCAAGTACGTTTTGTTGACCCTGTTTCAACTGCCCTGGCTCCCTTAGCAACTACGTCTTGTTGACCCTGTTTCAAGCCCTGGCTCCCTTTAGCAACTACGTCTTGTTGACCCTGTTTCAGCTGCCCTGGCTCCTTATGAACTACGTCTTGTTCATTCTGTTTCAACTGCCCTGGCTCCTTACCAACTACGTCTTGTTGATTCTGTTTCAACTGCCCTTCTCCCTTTACCCTGTTTCAACTACCCTGGCTCCCTTTATCAACTACGTCTTGTTGACCCTGTTTCAACTGCCCTGGCTCCCTTAGCAACTACGTCTTGTTGACCCTGTTTCAACTGCCCTGGCTCCCTTATCAACTACGTCTTGTTCATTCTGTTTCAACTGCCCTGGCTCCCTTAGCAACTACGTCTTGTACATTTACTGTTTTGTAGTATAAAAACATGTACACCCATTACACACTTACTGTTTTGTAGTATAAAAACAACATGTACACACTTACTGTTTTGTAGTATAAAAACATGTACACCTATTACACACTTACTGTATTGTAGTATAAAAACATGTACACCTATTACACTTACTGTTTTTGTAGTATAACATGTACACCTATTACACACTTACTGTTTTGTAGTATAAAAACATGTACACCTATTACACACTTACTGTTTTGTAGTATAACATGTACACCTATTACACACTTACTGTTTTGTAGTATAAAAACATGTACACCTATTACACACTTACTGTTTTGTAGTATAAAAACATGTACACCTATTACACACTTACTGTTTTGTAGTATAACATGTACACCTATTACACACTTACTGTTTTATAGTATAAAAACATGTACACCTATTACACACTTACTGTTTTGTAGTATAACATGTACACCTATTACACACTTACTGTTTTGTAGTATAAAAACATGTACACCTATTACACACTTACTGTTTTGTAGTATAAAAACATGTACACCTATTACACACTTACTGTTTTGTAGTATAAAAACATGTACACCTATTACACACTTACTGTTTTGTAGTATAAAAACATGTACACCTATTACACACTTACTGTTTTGTAGTATAAAAACATGTACACCTATTACACACTTACTGTTTTGTAGTATAAAAACATGTACACCTATTACACACTTACTGTTTTGTAGTATGACATGTACACCTATTACACACTTACTGTTTTGTAGTATGACATGTACACCTATTACACACTTACTGTTTTGTAGTATAAAAACATGTACACCTATTACACACTTACTGTTTTGTAGTATAAAAACATGTACACCTATTACACACTTACTGTTTTGTAGTATGACATGTACACCTATTACACACTTACTGTTTTGTAGTATAAAAACATGTACACCTATTACACACTTACTGTTTTGTAGTATAAAAACATGTACACCTATTACACACTTACTGTTTTGTAGTATGACATGTACACCTATTACACACTTACTGTTTGTAGTATGACATGTACACCTATTACACACTTACTGTTTTGTAGTATGACATGTACACCTATTACACACTTACTGTTTTGTAGTATAACATGTACACCTATTACACACTTACTGTTTTGTAGTATAAAAACATGTACACCCATTACACACTTACTGTTTTGTAGTATAAAAACATGTACACCTATTACACACTTACTGTTTTGTAGTATGACATGTACACCTATTACACACTTACTGTTTTGTAGTATAAAAACATGTACACCTATTACACACTTACTGTTTTGTAGTATAAAAACATGTACACCTATTACACACTTACTGTTTTGTAGTATAAAAACATGTACACCTATTACACACTTACTGTTTTGTAGTATAAAAACATGTACACCCATTACACACTTACTGTTTTGTAGTATAAAAACATGTACACCTATTACACACTTACTGTTTTGTAGTATAACATGTACACCTATTACACACTTACTGTTTTGTAGTATAACATGTACACCTATTACACACTTACTGTTTTGTAGTATAAAAACATGTACACCTATTACACACTTACTGTTTTGTAGTATAAAAACATGTACACCTATTACACACTTACTGTTTTGTAGTATAACATGTACACCTATTACACACTTACTGTTTTGTAGTACTTACTGTTTTGTAAAACATGTACACCTATTACACACTTACTGTTTTGTAGTATAAAACATGTACACCTATTACACACTTACTGTTTTGTAGTATGACATGTACACCTATTACACACTTACTGTTTTGTAGTATGACATGTACACCTATTACACACTTACTGTTTTGTAGTATGACATGTACACCTATTACACACTTACTGTTTTGTAGTATAAAAACATGTACACCTATTACACACTTACTGTTTTGTAGTATAAAAACATGTACACCTATTACACACTTACTGTTTTGTAGTATAAAACATGTACACCCATTACACACTTACTGTTTTGTAGTATAAAAACATGTACACCTATTACACACTTACTGTTTTGTAGTATAACATGTACACCTATTACACACTTACTGTTTTGTAGTATAACATGTACTGTTTTTGTAGTATGACATGTACACCTATTACACACTTACTGTTTTGTAGTATAACATGTACACCTATTACACACTTACTGTTTTGTAGTATGACATGTACACCTATTACACACTTACTGTTTTGTAGTATGACATGTAAACAACATGTATGACAATCCTATTACACACTTACTGTTTTGTAGTATAAAAACATGTACACCTATTACACACTTACTGTTTTTGTATAACATGTACACCTAATACACTTACTGTTTTGTAGTATGACATGTACACCTATTACACACTTACTGTTTTGTAGTATAAAACATGTACACCTATTACACACTTACTGTTTTGTAGTATAAAAACATGTACACCTATTACACACTTACTGTTTTGTAGTATAAAAACATGTACACCTATTACACACTTACTGTTTTGTAGTATAAAAACATGTACACCTATTACACACTTACTGTTTTGTAGTATAAAAACATGTACACCTATTACACACTTACTGTTTTGTAGTATAACATGTACACCTATTACACACTTACTGTTTTGTAGTATAAAAACATGTACACCTATTACACACTTACTGTTTTTGTAGTATAAAAACATGTACACCTATTACACACTTACTGTTTTGTAGTATAAAAACATGTACACCCATTACACACTTACTGTTTGTAGTATAAAAACATGTACACCTATTACACACTTACTGTTTTGTTTTGTACACACTTACTGTTTTGTAGTAACATGTACACCTATTACACACTTACTGTTTTGTAGTATAAAAACATGTACACCTATTACACACTTACTGTTTTGTAGTACTGTTTGTATAACATGTACACCTATTACACACTTACTGTTTTGTAGTATAAAAACATGTACACCTATTACACACTTACTGTTTTGTAGTATAACATGTACACCTATTACACTTACTGTTTTGTATAAAAAAACATGTACACCTATTACACACTTACTGTTTTGTAGTATGACATGTACACCTATTACACACTTACTGTTTTGTAGTATAACATGTACACCTATTACACACTTACTGTTTTGTAGTATAAAAACATGTACACCTATTACACACTTACTGTTTTGTAGTATAAAAACATGTACACCTATTACACACTTACTGTTTTGTAGTATAAAACATGTACACCTATTACACACTTACTGTTTTGTAGTATAAAAACATGTACACCTATTACACACTTACTGTTTTGTAGTATAACATGTACACCTATTACACACTTACTGTTTTGTAGTATAAAAACATGTACACCTATTACACACTTACTGTTTTGTAGTATAAAAACATGTACACCTATTACACACTTACTGTTTTTAGTATAAAAACATGTACACCTATTACACACTTACTGTTTTGTAGTATAACATGTACACCTATTACACACTTACTGTTTTGTAGTATGACATGTACACCTATTACACACTTACTGTTTTGTAGTATAACATGTACACCTATTACACACTTACTGTTTTGTAGTATAACATGTACACCTATTACACACTTACTGTTTTGTAGTATAAAAACATGTACACCTATTACACACTTACTGTTTTGTTTTAAAAACATGTACACCTATTACACACTTACTGTTTTTGTGACATGTACATATTAACATGTACAGACTTACTGTTTTGTAATGACATGTACACCTATTACACACTTACTGTTTTGTAGTATAACATGTACACCTATTACACACTTACTGTTTTGTAGTATAAAAACATGTACACCTATTACACACTTACTGTTTTGTAGTATAAAACATGTACATGTACACTGTTTTGTAGTATAAACATGTACACCTATTACACACTTACTGTTTTGTAGTATAAAAACATGTACACCTATTACACACTTACTGTTTTGTAGTATAACATGTACACCTATTACACTTACTGTTTTGTAGTATAACATGTACACCCATTACACACTTACTGTTTTGTAGTATGACATGTACACCTATTACACACTTACTGTTTTGTAGTATAACATGTACACCTATTACACACTTACTGTTTTGTAGTATAAAAACATGTACACCTATTACACACTTACTGTTTTGTAGTATAAAAACATGTACACCTATTACACACTTACTGTTTTGTAGTATAACATGTACACCTATTACACACTTACTGTTTTGTAGTATGACATGTACACCTATTACACACTTACTGTTTTGTAGTATAACATGTACACCTATTACACACTTACTGTTTTGTAGTATGACATGTACACCCATTACACACTTACTGTTTTGTAGTATGACATGTACACCTATTACACACTTACTGTTTTGTAGTATAAAAACATGTACACCTATTACACACTTACTGTTTTGTAGTATAAAAACATGTACACCTATTACACACTTACTGTTTTGTAGTATGACATGTACACCTATTACACACTTACTGTTTTGTAGTATAAAAACATGTACACCTATTACACACTTACTGTTTTGTAGTATAAAAACATGTACACCTATTACACACTTACTGTTTTGTAGTATGTACAAAACATAGTATAAAAACATGTACACCTTTACACACTTACTGTTTTGTAGTATAAAAACATGTACACCCATTACACACTTACTGTTTTGTAGTATACAAAACATGTACACCATTACACACTTACTGTTTTGTAGTATAACATGTACACCTATTACACACTTACTGTTTTGTAGTATAACATGTACACCTATTACACACTTACTGTTTTGTAGTATAAAAACATGTACACCTATTACACACTTACTGTTTTGTAGTATAACATGTACACCTATTACACACTTACTGTTTTGTAGTATAAAAACATGTACACCTATTACACACTTACTGTTTTGTAGTATAAAAACATGTACACCTATTACACACTTACTGTTTTGTAGTATGACATGTACACCTATTACACATTTACTGTTTTGTAGTATAAAAACATGTACACCCATTACACACTTACTGTTTTGTAGTTTATTTTCTCTGCCGTGCAAACGTTTGCGTAATAACATGAACTTGCAAAGCTGTAACTCCTGTCCCCGGTACCCTGCTTGTTCCGTGGGCTTTTGGGAAGGGGCTAGTGGTAGGTCCTGCTTCTTTCCATTCATTTGAGTTTGACTCTGTCTTTCAGCTATCGTTTATATTGCATGTTCTCATGATTTCATCCTGAGACCGCTGCATATGCTGTGCGGCGTAGGTTTTCATAAATCAACCACTCTGTTCGTTGCAAGCTGGTCTTTACGTATTGCGTATGTTACATGTTACATGCATGACGTACGGCGTGTGACGTGTAACGGTGCAAGCTTTGAAAAGATAAATCACTGTTCCGTATCGGTCCATGACAAGCACTAACGACTACATAGCATCTTCATTACCGAAGTATGCCTAGCTTTCATTACGACATGGTGGCTACCTGCTACATGCGCCAAGAATGTCTAACTAGAACAAGAATGTCTAGAACAAGAATGTCTAGAACAACAATGTCTAACTAGAACAAGAATGTCTAAACTCTTTCCTCTCTTATCACCTTGGACGTTCCACGCTACGGACCACTGATAAGTTATACAGGTATTGCAATGAAGAGTAAGCAGGTTCCAGTAAGCCTGACCGTACGCCCTCCTCCCTTTGCCCTTTCTACTCGATTCTTAAATCTCGATCCACGTCTTGAAACGAATAGCCATCGTTTAGATTGTATCCGTTAAAGACAACTGGAAATCGGTTAGAATAGGATATATAAAACATTCATCTAGATCCACGTCTTGAAACGAATAGCCATTAAAGAGTTTTCTTAGGAAATCGGTTAGAATATTTTAAAAAATAAATGTTTTCTTATAAATATATTGCTAATGATATAGTTTACCGTCTAAGTCAGTGCTTGTAAAACGCTGTCTAACATGAGTAGTGGTCTTTGAAACTTCCCACTAACAAACGTATGTGGCTACAGGGGAACTTGGTAGTTTAGTGGCAAGGTGTCGGCTTTCAACCCAAAGGTTGTGGGTTCGATTGAATCGAATACAATCCACCACCTGGTCCAGCTAGGTGCATCGACACCTAATGTCATCGCAGACGGACGATACAATGGAGGTCCCGTGTGCAGATCACAATCTTCTGTGCACATTAAAGATCCCTTGGCTGTTTACAGAATAGTCCAGGTGAAAAGAAAAAAACCCAACAAACAAAAATAACATTGACATCGATACCTGTTTGGATGTGGGTAACATTTGAACCATTTACATCGATGTCTGTTTGGATGTGGGTAACATTTGAACCGTTGACATCGATGTCTGTTTGGATGTGGGTAACATTTGAACCATTTGACATCGATGTCTATTTGGATGTGGGTAACATTTGAACCATTGACATCGATGTCTGTTTGGATGTGGGTAACATTTGAACCATTGACATCGATGTCTGTTTGGATGTGGGTAACATTTGAACCATTGACATCGATGTCTGTTTGGATGTGGGTAACAATTGAACCATTGACATCGATACCTGTTTGGATGTGGGTAACATTTAAACCATTGATATCGATGTCTGTTTGGATGTGGGTAACAATTGAACCATTGACATCGATACCTGTTTGGATGTGGGTAACATTTAAACCATTGACATCGATGTCTGTTTGGATGTGGGTAACATCTGAACCATTGACATCGATGTCTGTTTGGATGTGGGTACATTTGAACCATTGACATCGATACCTGTTTGGATGTGGGTAACATTTGGATTGACATCATTTGAACCATTGGCATCGATATCTGTTTGCATTTGGAAAATGGGTAACATTTGAACCATTATATTTGAACATTGAACCATGGATGTCTGTTTGGATGTGGGTAACATTTGAACCATTACATTTGAACCATTGACATCGATACCTGTTTGGATGTGGGTAACATTTGAACCATTGACATCGATACCGATTTGAACCATTACATTTGAACCATTGACATCGCTACCTGTTTGGGTAACATTTGAATCATTACTCTGAACCATTGACATCGATGTCTGTTTGTATGTGGGTATCATTTGCACCATTGACATCGATACATGTTTGGATCTGGGTAACATTTGAACCATTGACATCGATACCTGTTTGGATGTGGATAACATTTGAACCAATGACATCGATACCTGTTTGGATGTGGGTAACATTTGAACCATTGACATCGATGTTTGTTTTATGTGGATAACATTTGAACCATTGACATCGATATGTTTGGATGTGGATAACATTTGAAACATTGACGTCGATACCTGTTTGGATGTGGGTAACATTTGAACCGTTGACATCGATACCTGTTTGGATGTGGGTAACATTTGAACCATTGACATCGATACCTGTTTGGATGTGGGTAACATTTGAACCATTGACATCGATACCTGTTTGGATGGTAACATTTGAACCGTTGACATCGATGTCTGTTTGGATGTGGGTAACATTTGAACCATTGACATCGATGTCTGTTTGGATGTGGGTAACATTTGAACCGTTGACATCGCTGTCTGTTTGGATGTGGGTAACATTTGAACCATTCACATCGATGTCTGTTTGGATGTGGGTAACATTTGAACCATTGACATCGATGTCTGTTTGGATGTGGGTAACATTTGAACCATTGGCATCGATGTCTGTTTGTATGTGGGTAACATTTGAACCATTGACATCGATGTCTCTTTGGATGTGGGTAACATTTGAACCGTTGACATCGCTGTCTGTTTGGATGTGGGTAACATTTGAACCGTTGACAGCGATACCTGTTTGGACGTGGGTAACATTTGAACCGTTGACATCAATGTCTGTTTGGATGAGTAACATTTGAACCATTGACGTCGATGTCTGTTTGGATGTTGGTAACATTTGAACCATTGACGTCGATGTCTGTTTGGATGTGGCTAACATTTGAACCATTGACATCGATACCTGTTTCGATGGGGGTAACATTTGAACCATTGACGTCGATGTTTGTTTGGATGTGGGTAACATTTGAACCATTGACATCGATACCTGTTTGGATGTGGGTAACATTTGAACCATTGACATCGATGTCTGTTTGTATGTGGATAACATTTGAACCATTGACATCGATACCTGTTTGGATGTGGGTAACGAACCATTTGGGGAAAATATTTGAACCATTGACATCGATGTCTGTTTGGATGTGTAACATTTGAACCATTGACATCGATGTCTGTTTGGATGTGGATAACATTTGAACCATTGACATCGATACCTGTTTGGATGTGGGTAACATTTGAACCATTGACATCGATGTCTGTTTGGATGTGGGTAACATTTACCGAACCATTGAACCATTGACATTGACATCGATACCTGTTTGGATGTGGGTAACATTTGAACCATTGACATCGATGTCTGTTTGGATGTGGGTAACATTTGAACCATTGACATCGATACCTGTTTGGATGTGGGTAACATTTGAACCATTGACATCGATACCTGTTTGGATGTGGGTAACATTTGAACCATTGACATCGATGTCTGTTTGGATGTGGGTAATATTTGAACCATTGACATCGATGTCTGTTTGGATTGTAACATTTGAACCATTGACATCGATGTCTGTTTGGATGTGGGTAACATTTGAACCATTGACATCGATACCTGTTTGATGTGGGTAATGAACCATTTGAACCATTGACATTTGAACCATTGACATCGATCTGTTTGGATGTGGGTAACATTTGAACCATTGACATCGATGTCTGTTTGGATGTGGGTATTTGAACCATTGACATCGATATTTCTTTGAATTGTAACATTTGAACCATTGACATCGATACCTGTTTGGATGTGGGTAACATTTGAACCATTGACATCGATATTTGTTTGGATGTGGGTAACATTTGAACCATTGACATCGATACCTGTTTGGATGTTGGTAACATTTGAACCATTGACATCGATGTCTGTTTGGATGTTGGTAACATTTGAACCATTGACATCGATATTTGTTTGAATGTGGGTAACATTTGAACCATTGACATCGATACCTGTTTGAATGTGGGTAATATTTGAACCATTGACATCGATGTCTGTTTGGATGTGGGTAACATTTGAAACCATTGACATCGATGTCTGTTTGGATGTGGGTAACATTTGAACCATTGACATCGATACCTATTTGGATGTGGGTAATATTTGAACCATTGACATCGATACCTGTTTGGATGTGGGTATTATTTGAACCATTGACATCGATACCTGTTTGAATGTGGGTAACATTTGAACCATTGACATCGATCTGTTTGGATGTGGGTATTTGTTGACATCGATGTCTGTTTGGATGTGGGTAACATTTGAACCATTGACATCGATGTCTGTTTGGATGTGGGTAACATTTGAACCATTGACATCGATGTCTGTTTGATGTGGGTAACATTTGAACCATTGACATCGATGTCTGTTTGAATTTGAACCATTGACATCGATGTCATGTTTGGAGTAACATTTGAACCATTGACATCGATACTGTTTGGATGTGGGTAACATTTGAACCATTGACATCGATACCTGTTTGAATGTGGGTAACATTTGAACCATTGACATCGATGTCTGTTTGGATGTGGGTAACATTTGAACCATTGACATCGATGTCTGTTTGAATGTGGGTAACATTTGAACCATTGACATCGATACCTGTTTGGATGTTGGTAACATTTGAACCATTGACATCGATGTCTGTAACAATTAAACCATTGACATCGATGTCATTTGTTTGGATGATGGGTGTGAACCTGTTTGGAATGGGTAACATTTGAACCATTGACATCGATGTCTGTTTGGATGTGGGTAACATTTGAACCATTGACATCGATGTCTGTTTGGATGTGGGTAACATTTGAACCATTGACATCGATACCTGTTTGGATGTGGTTAACATTTGAACCATTGACATCGATGTCTGTTTGGATGTTGGTAACATTTGAACCATTGACATAACATTTGAACCATTGGCATCGATGTCTGTTTGGATGTGGTTAACATTTGAACCATTGACCGATGTCTGTTGGATATGGGTAACAATTGAACCATTGACATCGATACCTGTTTGGATGTGGGTAACATTTGAACCATTGAACCATTGATGTCTGTTTGGATGTGGGTAACATTTGAACCATTGACATCGATGTCTGTTTGAATAACATTTGAACCATTGACCCTTTGAATATGGGAACATTTGAACCATTGACAGCGATGTCTGTTTGGATGGGTAACATTTGAAGCATTGACATCGATACCTGTTTGGATGTGGGTAACATTTGAACCATTGACATCGATGTCTGTTTGGATGTGGGTAACATTTGAACCATTGACATCGATGTCTGTTTGGATGTGGGTAACATTTGAACCATTGACATCGATACCTGTTTGGATGTGGGTAACATTTGAACCATTGACATCGATGTTTGTTTGGATGTTGGTAACATTTGAACCATTGACCCTGTTTGGATGTGGGTAACATTTGAACCATTGACATCGATACCTGTTTGGATGTGGGTAACATTTGAACCATTGACATCCTTTGGATATGGGTAACATTTGAACCATTGACATCGATGTCTGTTTGGATGTGGGTAACATTTGAACCATTGACATCGATTTATTTTGAATGTGGGTAACATTTGTTTGATATGGATGTGGGTAACATTTGAACCATTGACATCGATGTCTGTTTGGATGTGGGTAACATTTGAACCATTGATCGATACCTTTGAATATGGGAACATTTGAACCATTGACATCGATGTCTGTTTGGATGTGGGTAACATTTGAACCATTGACATCTATCTGTTTGGATGTCTGTTTGGATATGGGTAACATTTGAACCATTGGCATCGATGTCTGTTTGGATGTGGGTAACATTTCAACCATTGACATGGATGTCTGTTTGGATGTGGGTAACATTTGAACCATTGACATCATGGGTAACATTTGAACCATCTGTTTGATGTGGGTAACATTTGAACCATTGACATCGATGTCTGTTTGGATGTGGGTAACATTTGAACCATTGAACCATTAACATTTGAATAACATCGATACCTGTTTGGATGTAACATTTGGGTAACATTTGAACCATTGACATCGATGTCTGTTTGGATGTGGGTAACATTTGAACCATTGGTCGACTGTTTGGATTATTTGAACCATTGACATCGATACCTGTTTGGATGTGGTTAACATTTGAACCATTGACATCGATGTCTGTTTGGTAACATTTGAACCATTGACATCGATGTCTGTTTGGATGTGGGTAACATTTGAACCATTGACATCGATGTCTGTTTGGATGTGGGTAACATTTGAACCATTGACATCGATGTCTGTTTGGATGTGGGTAACATTTGAACCATTGACATCGATGTCTGTTTGGATGTGGTAACATTTAACCATATGAATGTGGGTAACATTTCATTGATGATACCTGTTTGGATGTGGGTAACATTTGAACCATTGACATCGATACCTGTTTGGATGTGGGTAACATTTATTTGAACCATTGACATCGATACCTGTTTGGATGTGGGTAACATTTGAACCATTGACATCGATACCTGTTTGGATGTGGGTAACATTTGAACCATTGACATCGATGTCTGTTTGGATGTGGGTAACATTTGAACCATTGACATCGATTCTGTTTGGATATGGGTAACATTTGAACCATTGATATTGATGTATGTTTGCATGTGGGTAACATTTGAACCATTTCGAACCATTGGTAACATTTGAACCTTTGACATACCTGTTTGGATGTGGGTAACATTTGAACCATTGACATCGATGTCTGTTTGTATGTGGGTAACATTTGAACCATTGACATCGATGTCTGTTTGATGTGGGTAACATTTGAACCATTGACATCGATGTCTGTTTGGATGTGGGTAACATTTGAACCATTGACATCGATGTCTGTTTGGATGTGGGTAACATTTGAACCATTGACATCGATACCTGTTTGGATGTGGGTAACATTTGAACCATTGACATCGATGTCTGATGTGAGTAACATTTGAACCATGACAGTTTGATGTGCGTCATTTGAACCATTGACATCGATGTCTGTTTGGATGTGTAACATTTGCAACCGATGTGGACATCGGTAACATTTGAACCATTGTTTGGATGTGGATGAACCATTGACATCGATGTCTGTTTGGATGTGGGTAACATTTGAACCATTGACATTGATGAACCTGTTTGGATGTGGTTAACATTTGAACCATTGACATCGATGTCTGTTTGGACATAACATTTGAACCATTGACATCGATGTCTGTTTGGATGTGGTTAAAGAATTAGTAACATTTGAACCATTGACATCGATACCTGTTTGGATGTGGTTAACATTTGAACCATTGACATCGATGTCTGTTTGGATGTGGGTAACATTTGAACCATTGACATCGATACCTGTTTGGATGTGGGTAACATATGAACCATTGACATCGATGTCTGTTTGGATGTGGGTAACATTTGAACCATTGACATCGATACCTGTTTGGATGTGGGTAACATTTACCATTGACATCGATGTCTGTTTGGATGTGGGTAACATTTGAACCATTGACATCGATACCTGTTTGGATTGGGTAACATATAAACATTGACATCGATGTCTGTTTGGATGGTAACAATTAACCATTTGACATTGAGCCATTGACATCGATGTCTGTTTGGATGTGGGTAACATTTGAACCATTGACATCGATACCTGTTTGTATGTGGTTAACATTTGAACCATTGACATCGATTCTGTTTTGGATGTGGGTAACATTTGAACCATTGACATCGATGTCTGTTTGTATGTGGGTAACATTTGAACCATTGACATCGATGTCTGTTTGGATGTGGGTAACATTTGAACCATTGACATGGATGTCTGTTTGTATGTTTGACATCGATGTGTAACATTTGGATGTCTGTTTGGATGTGGGTAACATTTGAACCATTGACATCGATGTCTGTTTGTATGTGGGTAACATAGAACCATTTACCGGTGTTAATTATGAACAGCTAAGGAACAACATGCGTGTTGTTTTTGTCATTCGTAGTCGAGGTGCGTCTGAAGTGTTCTGGTCTATGATGCAACACTGTGTCCCATCGGCTGTCAATGTCAATGTCAATGTCGATGTCATGCAAGGTTCCATAGAGTCTTGACAACATTGGATGTACACGTCATGGCCTGGCGGGGAGAAAGCTGGTCTTTTTAACATACAGATTGTTATCTCTATCACTGGAAGAAAATCTTCTGAAGTCTGTCCTCCAATTGTTCGTTTGTCATGATTGGAGAAGTCACCCCACGTCAATAAACCTTGCCTTCCCTGTGGAGGGGTGTGTCTGAAGTGTTTTGGCCTATGATACAATACAGTGCCCCGTCGGCTGTCAATAGCAATGACCCTGCGGTGAGAAAGCTGATCTTTTCTTTAGCAGTCAAAATAATACATTTATTGTATAATAGCTTTTGTCTCCATCTCTTTAAAAAAACGCTCGGAAGCATAGCATTCCGCTATACTTGAACGTTTCTCATGGTTTTAGAAAAACAACAACGCACGTACCCGGTAAACTTTCCTATCCCCGTTTAGCCTCATTACTTACACAGATCCAAATCTCCGAGTCTTTGATGTTCGTTTCGTTTTGTTTGGTGTAGTGGGTCTTTTACGATTTCCATTTTTTCCGGTTGGTTGATGGAGAAATCAAGAGATTACAGCGCATTGAGTGTCCCCATTCGAAAGACGGTCTGTGATTGCTGTACGTTAGGGCACTGGGTCGCACCGCTCTTTAGCCGCGCTGTTAGTCACATTTGTACTTTGGCCTGGGGGCAAATAGGGTGTAAGATTGCCTGTCTGTCTGCTTCTGTTTTCCCCTTCACGTTGATCTCTGATCCATCTGAAAGGGAATGACTTACCGAGGGCCATCGTCTAGAAAAGGCGATTAACTTTAGGTCGAACATGAAACGAAAAGTTGCCATTGTTGACCGTAGAAAAACGTCAAAGTCGTTCTATCAACTTTGATGTGAGATATTTTCCTAATTAAGTTCTAGCTTTTTACTTTTACACTTGGTGTCTATATTATAAACAAGCATATTACACCCCGGGTAGTACCAAGTAAGATTATTATATCTATGTTATAAACAAGCATATTACTACAGTAAGATTATTATATCTATGTTATAAACAAGCATATTACACCCGGGTAGTACCAAGTAAGATTATTATATCTATGTTATAAACAAGCATATTACACCCCGGGTAGTACCAAGTAAGATTATTATGTCTATGTTATAAACAAGCATATTACACCCCGGGTAGTACCAAGTAAGATTATTATATCGGGTTGGTATTCAATTGTCAGGTTACGCAGGTAGGCATCAATGTACTATTCCAACTGTTTAATTACCTGGTATAACCTCGTTTCAAAATGGCGGGCTTGCGACTGAGTGAAAATGATAATCACAAAGAGGGGGAAACAATGAAGAACATTGTTTTTCAAACAAAATCAATCTGGCGATGATTTAAAGCCAGCATACAAGCTATGGTTAGTCTTAGTGTCCTATGAACAGCTCCTTTGACGAACAAAGATTGACCAACTCCTGCATGCAAGCTATACGAACAAAGATTGACCAACTCCCTGCATGCAAACTATGGTTAGTCTTAGTATCCCATGAACAGCTCCTTTGACGAACAAAGATTGACCAAGTCCCTGCATGCAAATTATGGTTAGTCTGTGTCCCATGAACAGCTCCTTTGACGAACAAAGATTGACCAAGTCCCTGCATGCAAATCATGGTTAGTCTGTGTCCTATGAACAGCTCCTTTGAGGAACAAAGATTGACCAACTCCTGCATGCAAACTATGGTTAGTCTTAGTGTCCCATGAACAGCTCCTTTGACGAACAAAGATTGACCAAGTCCCTGCATGCAAACTAAGGTTAGTCTTAGTGTCCTGTGAACAGCTCCTTTGACGAACAAAGATTGACCAAGTCCCTGCATGCAAACTATGGTTAGTCTTAGTGTCCCATGAACAGCTCCTTTGACGAACAAAGATTGACCAACTCCCTGCATGCAAACTAAGGTTAGTCTTAATGTCCCATGAACAGCTCCTTAGACGAACGAAGATCGACCAACTCAGATTTATGTATTATAAATGACCTTTCGCTTTATTCATGCATGGTGACTCCTGTCCTCTCACCGCTCTGAATGGGATGGAAATAATCGTTGTGGAATGATCATATTGATGTGGGGCCAAAAATAAACCTACAGACGAAACTAATGAATCGCAACGATGTAGCTATTTTTATCTTTTCTTTTTTTATATCGTCAACGACAATTTCTGCTTTTCCCAGTATCCGACCAGTACCAGAATCCTTTATTTGTCTCCAAACAGAGAGATTGAGTTTGGTCATGATGACATTGCACCGCATTACATGTTGTATAAAGAGACTGGAATGATAACAATATCCATTGTAGGACATGTCCATGGAGTTCAAAATATAAATCGTAAACAGATGTGGCATGGATGACACATTACAAACACAGCACAAAGATAGGCTTCGCAAGCATCACACTTGATAAGTATAAAAACAAGGTTCCTTAAAATTACAGCCCACAGAAAAACTCAAGAAAATATTTTAACGTCAGGGTTTGAACCCACAACTTTTCGGTTGAGATGCTGACACGTTACCTTTGGACTGCCGAGTCCCCGGGGGCATCGCAGTTGTGTCTTATTTGAGTTAAGACCTTTTGGGCAAAAGTTAGCATTCAGACTAATATGGAAACATGGGAAACACGTCGTGTAAGATTGGAGTTACGACCTTTTGGGCAAAAGTTAGCATTCGAGAGAGAGAGGGAGGGAGAGAGGACAGACAGACAGACAGACAGACAGACAGACAGACTGACTGACAGACAGACAGACATTTAACAGAGTTGTCCTTTCGCTACTACATTGAGCAAGGCCAACTACTGCCTGAAATCTGTGCTAACGTCGTGTAAGACTGTTAGCCCAAAATTGTTTCCATCTCAGTAAACCTTTTGTCTGGCTACACGTAGTGCTTCTTGACTGCTGACTTTCAGCTTTTGAAACTCTGCGTGATATATTTCACATGAAGGCATTGCCATTGAAAACATCCAAGCCAAGTTGTGGGGAATAGGGGGCCTCGTTTCGATTTTTGGAAACAACGCCGTTTCATAACTAGTTGAGCGTAAAGAAAATGGCGTCATGGTCATAGCAAAGGTGTACGAAGCAGCAGAACCTGTCGACCTATGCCGTTACAAAGGATGGCTGACAAAAATAGGAAAATACAATCGCTCTCCCTGGAAAAAGTTGATGAATGTTCAATGCGACTCAATTCAACCCAATGGCCAAACAAAACCAACTGAGAAAAAGAACAATAGCCCAAACACAAGTGAAGAAAAACTGACGTAATTAGTGTTGGAATGAGAGAAGCAATGTATTATATATGACGTCGTGTATGACGTATGTTGACACATTGGTGTAGGTACGGTACGGTACCACAAGAGTTCTGCCTAGCGCAGTTCATCACCAACTTCAACTAGTAATAGTAGTAATAGTCACCAGCAAGCTTTCCGAGTTGTGATGCGCAGTTCACGCCTCCACAAAACTTGCGATTGTTTTGTCCGCAATGTCCAGAATATTCTTCTGGTTTTAAAAAAAAAACCAAGTGTAGATAGTACACTTTCATCCGGTACTTTGCAAAGTGGGGAAAAGTTAGACGAAACTCAACGAAAGTTGAAGTAAAGAAATGTTTCACAAAATCGAAGCTGTTAATTTAAATAAAACTAAACTTGCAAGGTACCACCGGTAAGATAAACTGACATTCTACCGATCCACGTGGAGTTTAGCTTCAATTATTGTTTGTGGTAGTTGAAAACACGGTTCAAAGTAGACACGTCAAATCCTTTTGTACTCCTGCCCAAAACACAATGGCGGCGGCTATTCCGTCCGACGACAACACTCCCGCTGACAAGAACGCGGTTTTAACTGAGACATCGCCGTTGGATAATGGAAAGCCCACCTTAGGTCTAAACGAAATTCTAGGTGAGTATTCAAAATCATTATACATTATGAAAATCCCCTACTGTATTGAAAACTGTCTTAACTAACATCTAGTTCAAACTAGTAGAGATCAATATCACGATTTTGATTTTACCGGGACGTGGGAGGTGAGCAAGTGTACACACTCGCCTGTTCAGGCCTAGTTTCTGATCCCTCGATTCGGATCGAAAAACACACCGCAGCCTATAGTGGTCTCTACTTGTGACTAAATCGACTTACACACAAGTTTAGTTAGGAAATGAGTCAGAAATATTATAGAATTACCAAGTAAGTGCTATGAGAAAATGAGTTAGAAATATTATAGAATTACCAAGTAAGTGCTATGAGAAATGAGTCAGAAATATTATAGAATTACCAAGTAAGTGCTATGAGAAAATGAGTCAGAAATATTATAGAATTACCAAGTAAGTGCTATGAGAAAATGAGTCAGAAATATTATAGAATTACCAAGTAAGAGATATTAGAAAATGAGTCAGAAATATTATAGAATTACCAAGTAAGTGATATGAGAAAAAGAGTTAGAAATATTATAGAATTACCAAGTAAGAGATATTAGAAAAGAGTTAGAAATATTATAGAATTACCAAGTAAGAGATATTAGAAAATGAGTTAGAAATATTATAGAATTACCAAGTAAGAGATATTAGAAAATGAGTTAGAAATATTATAGAATTACCAAGTAAGAGATATTAGAAAATGAGTTAGAAATATTATGGAATTACCAAGTAAGTGATATTAGAAAATGAGTTAGAAATATTATAGAATTACCAAGTGAATGATATTAGAAAATGAGTTAGAAATATTATAGAATTACCAAGTAAGAGATATTAGAAAATGAGTTAGAAATATTATAGAATTACCAAGTAAGAGATATTAGAAAATGAGTTAGAAATATTATAGAATTACCAAGTAAGAGATATTAGAAAATGAGTTAGAAATATTATAGAATTACCAAGTAAGAGATATTAGAAAATGAGTTAGAAATATTATAGAATTACCAAGTAAGAGATTTTCGTGCTTCCAACTGTAACTCTATTATGTGGGTCAGCTGGTCCGAATTAGGTCAGCTGGTCCGAATTAGGTCAGTTGGTCCGAATTAGGTCCGATTTAGGTCAGCTGATCCCACTACCAGTTCTCGCTGAGTTCGACCTAGTTGCATTAGTTACAAATATATATTATATTATGAATATGATGTATTGTGTATATAGTTTTTATTTATTAGGCTATGCACGTGCATATTGTTATTATGACAAACTTAGTGTACTGGTGACACATTAATGCGACCACTAGAACTAGAACTAGATGTGGACTGGCGTTTTTCTTTCCGTCCCTTTCTTTATTTTATAATTATGATTTATAGCAATATTATTTAATATTAATATGTATACGGTACTTGTTTTTTTTTTTGGGGGGGGGGAGTGGGGGGGGGCAAACTTTGAGCGAACAGTCTCAACATCCATCACCTATGCTTCAGGGGCGGTTCATATATATGTGTATGTACCATTATTTATTTACTGGTGCTTGGATACAATAGATCATGATATCAATATTTGATATCTTTATAGTTCATGATATCAATATTTGATATCTTCATAGTTCATGATA
>JAXRKP010001000.1:64897-79897 GCA_037039925.1 Doris montereyensis
CATGTGCAAACTTCAAATCCTCTACCATGTGGGCAAGCTTCAAGTCTCCTACCATGTGGGCAAACTTCAAGTCTCCTACCATGTGGGCAAGTCTCCTACCTTCAAGTCTCCTACCATGTGGATAAACTTCCAAGTCTCCTACCATGTGGATAAACTTCAAGTCTCCTACCATGTGGGCAAAACTTCAAGTCTCCTACCATGTGGGCAAACTTCAAGTCTCCTACCATGTGGGCAAGCTTCAAGTCTCCTACCATGTGGGCAAGCTTCAAGTCTCCTACCATGTGGGCAAACTTCAAGTCTCCTACCATGAAGGCTGACTCCAAGTCTCCTACCAGGAGGGCTGACTTCAAGTCACATATTATGGGTAAACTCTCCCGCCTGGTCCAGGTAGTTGGATTGATACTTAGTCCCAACGGCGAGGGACGATAAAAAGGAGGTCTCGTGTGTAGATCACAACACTCTGGGCACGTTAACAAGCCATAGACTATTTACATGGCAACCAGTGCGCAATCAAAAATCCTCACCCCCCCAACCCCCCCCCCCCCAAACAAAAACCCCACCAAAAACCCAAAACAAAGCAAAAAAAAAAACAACAAAGAAACAAACAACCCAACAACAACCCCAAGCAACAACAAAACAAAACAAAACAAAACAAACAAACTCCCACCCCCTCCCCAAATCCTCTTGACCTATAATTGAGTCCATCTCTTTCTCTTTTTCTTCACAGAGTATGGACGACGTGAAGAAGAGACTGTCCTTTGACAACGTCACTCTACAGATTCAGGTCAGTTGTTCTTTACTCTTGATGTGGATATTTATACCCCCACCTTCCCCCTCTCCCCCTCCCCCATCCTCGTAATCTTACCTTGCCAACGTTTCAAAATCAGACTACATGTATAAGACAAACAGTGAGGCATCCTATGGGCTTTACATATTTTTTAATGGCATTTCCTTTACATGCATAATGGAAGTACAGTCGTTCGTGGAGTTACAATGGGTTTCAAGCCAGACTTCCACATATTCTACAAACTGTTAGAACAAGCACAGACTACACCAATGATGAACATGGACAAAGTCAAAGCCGCACTAATTTTTTAAAATTATATGCGTAACCATTTTCCCCATTCTACTTTCCGGTGTATGGGTTTAGATGCCCGAAATGACCTTTGTCCAGGCTGCCCTGTCTATTATTAAATCTGGCCATGTACGTTCTGTCACATCTCTCAACCCTGTTTGACTTGCTTGATGTCACGGCGTGAGTGGTTGGCGGGGACTACGGCTAGGTTCTACTTCTTTCCTTTCACTCTTTCACTTTCACTTCCCTTGCTACTAGCTGTTTCCACCTAATCCACCCAGAGATCACCACACATGGTGGACGGGGTACATTTCAATTAAAGAAACAAACTTCACGCCTTCCGCTGATGACGTCATCCGATCTCACCCCCTGGGCTGTTTTTCTTAACTGTGGATGTGACGAATGGTTGCCTCTCTGTGCGATTGTCTGATTTTGTTTTCTGCGTCTGTAATTTGTGTCGACGTTCTGCTGTTGTCAGTTGCCAGGTGTCGCCTTTGTCTTTGGGTTTCTTTGGAGCGTTGTTAAGATTTCTACTCTGTGGGACAAGAACAACCAGGAGTGGCTCCGTTTGAATTGGTCCAAGTTGTACCTACCTACCCACTTACCTACCTACCTACCTACCTACTTACCTACCTACCTACTTACCTACCTACCCTACCTACTTACCTACCTACCTACCTACCTACCTACCTACCTACTTACCTACCTACATACCTACCTACCTACCTACCTACTTACCTACTTACCTACCTACCTACTTACCTACCTACCTATACCTACTTACCTATCTATTACCTACCTACTTACCTACTTACCTACTTACCTACCTACCTACTTACCTACCTACATACCTACTTACCTACCTACCTACTTACCTACCTACCTACCTACCTATTTACCTACCTACCTACTTACCTATTTACCTACCTACTTACCTACCTACCTACTTGCCTACCTACCTACTTACCTACCTACTTACCTACCTACCTACTACTTACCTACCTACCTACTTACCTACCTACTTACTTACCTACCTACCTTTACCTACCTACCTACCTACCTACCTACTATTTACCTACCTACCTACTTACCTACCTACTTACCTATCTACTTACCTACCTACCTACCTACCTACCTACCTACCTACCTATCTATTTACTTACCTACCTACCTACCTACTTACCTACCTACTTACTACCTACCTACCTACTTACCTACCTACCTACCTTACCTACCTATTTACCTACCTACCTACTTACCTACCTACCTACCTACCTACTTACCTACCTTACTTACCTACCTACCTACCTACCTACCTACTTACCTACCTACCTACTTACCTACCTACCTACCTACCTACTTACCTACCTACCTACCTACCTACCTACCTATTACCTACCTACCTACTTACCTACCTACCTACTTACTTACCTACCTACCTACCTACCTACCTACCTACATACCTACCTACCTACATACCTACCTACCTACAAAAAAAAAAAAAAGATAACTGCTAAAAATTTTGATACATGTATTCAGACTTGCCGTTTATCCCGATTTGATCGGAATCATCCCGATTTTTTTTGCTAAATTTTGTGAAATTCCAAATTTCCGATTTTCCGTTGGCCCATCCCGATTTTTTTGTAATACAACTGCAGTCGTTGCCTGGACGGCATTGTTCCGTATATTCAGTGTGTGATTTTGTTTTTAATCAGCCAATAGCCGGATGTCGTGCATATCCAGGATTCATGTTATTATGAGTAATGGTGTATCGATTCTTCGCTAATGTATTGTTCTCTTTGTCCATTGTTCAGAGTATTCGTGCTGTACTTGTTGGAGACTTTAAAAACTCGTTGTATGATTGCGTGTTATTGAGGCCTACCGCGATACCTAGAGCCTTGAATTCCACACTGATGAGGCAGAAGGCTTCGCTGATATACAATGACTTGTTAGATCTAGATCTAAACGTCCCTAATATGAGGACGTCTAGATCTAAGTCTAGATGATCTTATCTGTACAAGAGAGAGAGAGAGAGAGAGAGAGAGAGAGAGAGAGAGAGAGAGAGAGAGAGAGAGAGAGAGAGAGAGAGAGAGAGAGAGAGAGAGAGAGAGAGAGAGAGAGAGAGAGAGAGAGAGAGAGAGAGGGAGGGAGAGGAGAAGGAGGAGGGAGGAGAGTGACAGAGAGAGAGAGGAGTGACAGAGAGAGAGAGAGAGAGAGAGAGAGAGAGAGAGAGAGAGAGAGAGAGAGAGAGGAGAGAGGGAGAGAGAAAGAGGAGGGAGGGACGGAGGAAGAGAGAGAGAGAGAGAGAGAGAGAGAGAGAGAGAGAGAGAGAGAGAGAGAGAGAGAGTGGGCGTGAGAGAGAGTGAGAGAGAGAGAGAGAAATAGAGAGCAATGTCGTGAGAGAGAGAGAGAGAGAGAGAGAGAGAGCAATGTCGTGGGCGTGTGTGTGTGTGTGTGTGTAAAAAGAGAGAAATAGCCTAAAGTGCATTTTCTTGTGTGTGTGTGTGTGTGTGTGTGTGAAAAGAGAGAAATAGCCTAGAGAATATTTTCGTGTGTGTGTGTGTGTGTGTGTGTGTGTGAAAAGAGAGAAATAGCCTAGAGAACGTTTTCGTGTGTGTGTGTGTGTGTGTGAAAAGAGAGAAATAGCCTAGAGAACATTTTCGTGTGTGTGTGTGTGTGTGTGTGTGTGTGTGTGTGTAAAAAGAGAGAAATAGCCTAGAGAGCATTTTCGTGTGTGTGTGTGTGTGTGTGTGTAAAAAGAGAAATAGCCTAGAGAGCATTTTCGTGTGTGTGTGTGTGTGTGTGTAAAAGAGAGAAATAGCCTAGAGAGCATTTTTCGTGTGTGTGTGCGTGAAAAAGAGAAATAGCCTAGAGAGCATTTTCGTGTGTGTGTGTGTGTGTGTGTGTGTGAAAAGAGAGAAATAGCCTAGAGAACGTTTTCGTGTGTTTGTGTGTGTGTAAAAAAGAGAGAAATAGCCTAGAGAGCATTTTCGTGTGTGTATGTGTGTGTGTGTAAAAGAGAGAAATAGCCTAGAGAGCATTTTCGTGTGTGTGTGTGTGTGTGTAAAAAGAGAAATAGCCTAGAGAGCATTTTTTCGTGTGTGTGTGTGTGTGTGTGTGTGAAAAAAAAGAGAAATAGCCTAGGGAGCATTTTCGTGTGTGTTTCGTACGATCGCGAATGTATGTGAATGTGTGTATTAGAAAAGGAGTGAGCAACAATAATTTCTGAAGTGAAAGGCAAATGCAAGGAAGACTAAAGGTTGGATGATAATTGACAGGTATGTCATGCACGTATGTCTGACAGGATAGCAGGAGTGGGGTGGGCATGTGTGTGTGTGTGAAGAATGTGAAAATATGATAGCAACGATTAGCAAGACAAGTGACCACTAATGGGAACGAGAGGAAAAGTGAGTGTGACTTCCACTTCCTGTATGTGTAAACAATGAGTGGGAAGGAGGCAAACTGTAATGCTGATTTAGTACTAGAATTCAGGTTTTATTGGCACGGGGGGGGCTTGTTATAATGGATGTTTTCACCTGGGGAAAAGGTAGAACCAGCGTCAACAATGACCTTAATTTATTATTAAGTTTGAGATTAAGCGACCGGCTGAAATCGTTCATGTATCCTGAATTTTTCCCCCAGGTTCCTGATTTTTTTTACATCTGGATCCTGATTTTTTAATATTTACAATGGCAGGTCTGATGTATTTCAAAGAGGAGCAAACAGAAATTAATATAGCTTTCACAGCTAACTTATAAACCAACAAAGGACTGATTGCAATTTTTTTTATGAACAAACAGAAATCATTAAAGTTTTAAAACTAACTTATGAACCAACAAAGGACTGATTACAATGTTTAACAAAAGCCTCCGGTACAAATGCTCTTCACAAATTGTAGCGAACATATGGCGTGATGATGGAACAAGCCAGTGTGACGCTAAACCTTTGACTTGGTAGATTCACAAGGGAACAAAGGCGGACATCAAACGTTTTACACTGTCATGCATTTAACTTTTTACTGATCTTAAACAATGTACTCAAACCGTCTCCTTTGTGGTGGCAATAACGTGATTCAGCCTGTCAGAGAACCCGTGCGTTGTTACCCGTTCCACCAGGTCATGGTTGATGGTTTTGGCCTCTCGCAAAATTTGTGTTTAAGTTCAACTTGATTTTGGTGCTCAGGGTTCTGAAAACGCGCTCCTTTAGCAGATAACCCCATAGGGAAAAAAGTCACGTGAGTTGTGGTCAGGATTTTGATATGCCAGACAATCTTCGTGTGTCCAGATATCATGCCGGACATTCTCCGTGTGTCCAGATGTCATGCCAGACAATGTCCGTGTGTCCAGATGTCATGCCAGACAATGTCCGTGTATCCAGATGTCATGCCAGACAATGCCCGTGTGTCCAGATATCATCCCAGACATTGTCCACGAGTCCAGATATCATGCCAGACATTGTCCATGAGTCCAGATATCATGGCTGACAATGTCCACGTATCCAGATATCATGCCAGACATTGTCAAAGTGTCCAGATATCATGCAACATATTGTTTACATCTTCAGATATCATGCCAGACAATGTCCACGTGTCCAGATATCATGCCAGACATGGTCAACGTGTCCAGATATCATGCCAGATATTGTTTACATCTTCAGATATCATGCCAGACAATATCCACGTGTCCAGATATCATGCCAGACATTGTCCACGTGTCCAGATATCATGCCAGACATTGTTCACGTCTTCAGATATCATGTCAGAGAATGTCCACGTGTCCAGATATCATGCCAGACAATGTTTAGGTGTCCAGATATCATGCCAGACATTGTTCAAGTCTTCAGATATCATGCCAGACAATGTCCGTGTATCCAGATATCATGCCAGACAATGTTTAGGTGTCCAGACATCATGCCAGACAATGTCCACGTGTCCAGATATCATGCCAGACAATGTCCGTGTATCCAGATATCATGCCAGACAATCATCCGTGTGTCCAGATATCATGCCAGACAATGCTCACGTGTCCAGATATCATGGCAGACAATGTCTGTGTGTCCAGATATCATGCCAGACAATGTCCACGTGTCCAGATATCATGCCAGACAATATTTGTGTCCAGATATCATGCCAGATCCGTTTGTCCAGATATTGTCCACGTGTCCAGATATCATGGCAGACAATGTCCGTTTGTCCAGATATCATGCCAGACAATATCCACGTGTCCAGATATCATGGCAGACATGTCCGTGTGTCCAGATATCATGCCAGACAATGTCCATGAGTCCAGATATCATGTCAGACATTGTCCGTTTGTCCAGATATCATGGCAGACAATGTCCGTTTGTCCAGATACCATGTCAGACAATGTCCGTGTGTCCAGATATCATGCCAGACAATGTCCGTGTGTCCAGATATCATGGCAGACATTGTCCGTTTGTCCAGATATCATGCAAGACATTGTCCGTGTGTCCAGATATCATGGCAGACAATGTCCGTTTGTCCAGATATCATGCCGTAGACAATATCCCGTGTCCAGATATCATGGCATTACCGTCTGTGTGTCCAGATATCAGCCAGACAATATCCGTGTGTCCAGATATCATGGCAGACATTGTCCGTTTGTCCAGATATCATGGCAGACAATGTCCGTTGTCCAGATATCATGGCAGACAATGTCCGTGTGTCCAGATATCATGCCAGACAATGTCCGTTTGTCCAGATATTATGCCAGACAATGTCCGTTTGTCCAGATATCATGGCAGACAATGTCCCCGTGTCCAGATATCATGCCAGACAATATCCGTGTGTCCAGATATCATGGCAGACAATATCCGTGTCTCCAGATATCATGCCAGACAATATCCGTGTGTCCAGATATCATGGCAGACAATGTCCGTTTGTCTAGATATCATGCCAGACAATGTCCGTTTGTCCAGATATCATGGCAGACAATGTCCGTTTGTCCAGATATCATGCCAGACAATATCCGTGTGTCCAGATATCATGGCAGACAATGTCCGTTTGTCCAGATATCATGCCAGACAATGTCCTTTGTCCAGATATCATGCCAGACAATATCCGTGTGTCCAGATATCATGCCAGACAATATCCGCGTGTCCAGATATATCATTGTCCGTTTGTCCAGATATCATGTCAGACATTGTCCGTTTGTCTAGATATCATGCCAGACATTGTCCGTTTGTCTAGATATCATGCCAGACATTGTCCGTTTGTTCTAGATATCATGCCAGACATTGTCCGTTTGTCCAGATATCATGCGGACATTGTCCGTTTGTTCAGATATCATGCCAGACATTGTCCGTTTGTCCAGATATCATGTCAGACATTGTCCGTTTGTTCAGATATCATGTCAGACATTGTCCGTTTTGTCAGATATCATGTCAGACATTGTCCGTTTGTCAGATATCATGTCAGACATTGTCCGTTTGTCTAGATATCATGCCAGACATTGTCCGTTTGTTCAGATATCATGTCAGACATTGTCCGTTTGTCCAGATATCATGTCAGACATTGTCCGTTTGTCTAGATATCATGTCAGACATTGTCCGTTTGTCTAGATATCATGTCAGACATTGTCGTTTGTCTAGATATCATGCCAGACATTGTCCGTTTGTCTAGATATCATGTCAGACATTGTCCGTTTGTCTAGATATCATGTCAGACATTGTCCGTTTGTCTAGATATCATGTCAGACATTGTCCGTTTGTCTAGATATCATGTCAGACATTGTCCGTTTGTCTAGATATCATGTCAGACATTGTCCGTTTGTCTAGATATCATGTCAGACATTGTCCGTTTGTTAGATATCATGTCAGACATTGTCCGTTTGTCTAGATATCACGGCAGACACTGTCTGTGTGCCCAGATATCATGCGGGATAATCTTCGCGTGTGCAAATATCATGCCAGACGATGTCGGCATGTCCAGATATCATGCCATACAATGTCCGCGTATCCAGATATCATGCGAGCAACAGCACAACTTTGTGTGTGGTGTAGGCACCTTTATCCTGCATGAAAGTGAGTTTTGGCAGAAGTCACGTTGAGTGCTGGCATAAACAGCCTTTGAACAAGTTCCAACTAACGATCTGCATGGACAGTTACGGTGTTACCAAGGTCATCTTGAAAACTGTGTGTCCTTTTGCTGTGCTAGCGAAATCGTAGTGTTGTGAGTTTGTAATTCAAACCACGCTGGTGTTTAAATTCTGTGCTTGGCAAAGGGTGGTTTTTGCCAGACTTTCTATTCTTAGAAACATTATTTCACTCTTGTTTTCTCCATTGCACTCAACAAAAACAGGCTTGTCAGTGTGTTAGTACGAAATACGAAACACGTAACAGGCTGTTTTGCTGTATGGTCTTCAGGAGTTGAGAACTTTAGATGAAATGACCTGCTGGGAAATAAATTGATGTGCAGTTATTGCTCATTGGTCGGTAAGCTGAAACCTTTTATCTGTTCGTAAATCACATCCTTCCTCACTAAAATATTATGCCCCGCCCCTCATCCGCCTCCTACCTCCTTCTCCTCCCAGTGCCGGTCTCCGTGTTTTCCTATTTTCCTAACGCTATGAGAAAATAATGGACTAATAAAACCACAAAGAAATTTCAACAGAACCATTGTAATAGAATGCCAAAATATTAATGCGACAAATGCACATGATTTGTTGTTTACAGACGCTACTGGTAGGCCATACCTCTTTCCTTTCACTCTTTCACATACTTTTTATCATGCTGTTTGCTCTTGGTTGAACCTGAGTTCACCGCATGTACTGGATGGGGTAGACGTCATTGAAACAGACAAATAAACTAACTCACTCTCCACTTTCTATAGGTTTTTAATGGGCAAAATATATCAATAAGTTGAATGAGGTTTTGGGGTTAATCTCCCCTTCTTTATGCAGTTAATGTATTTGTGTGTCATTCATCTTGTAAAGAAATGTCAGGTCCGTCTTCTTTGGCCCCTGCCACTCACCATTGTGTGTCCACGATGAATTTTCTTTTTGGTCTCCTTTTTGTGTATGACTAATTTAATGTTCTTCCTTTGCTAGAAATATTGAAACCATAATGGGGAAGAGGGGGTTGGGGGAAGGGGGTCGTAGGAAGGGGAGGGTCGGGGGAAGGGACGGGGGAGGCGTTGACAGGAATACCTCGTAACTCCTTGTGTCCTACGTCTTACGGCTAGTGTGACTCCTAATTCACGCCACTCAACTGGAAACAATTATAGCCATGGCCGCTCCGCCACGCTGTTGTCAGGACAACGCGATCTGGGCTATGCTTAGTATGCCTGTATGCCCCTTTTCATTGAGCTTACAGAAGCTAGCGGACGACATATGTTCTTCCCAGGCCTTCATTATTTACACCAGCCTCACTCATTAGAAGGTTGAATCGTGTGTGTCAACTTCTGTGAAAGTCCGACGACAGAGTGTTGTCGTTTTACATAATTTGTTTACACCTTCACCTTATCAGTGGATAAAACATTGGACTAACAAATTACACACCCCCCCTGCCTCTCCCCAACAAACAAACTGAAAATAAAACAGAAGATGAAATACACACATCACATCTGAGTGACCCTAAAAACAGATAGCGGATGGTGGACGAGTTTTCTCCAAACTGAGAAGATCTCACACAGACAGCGGACGAGGACGAATTTCCTCACACTGAGAAGATGTCACCCAGACAGCGGATGGTGGACGAATTTCCCTAAACTGAGAAGATGTCACCCAAACAGCAGACGGTGGACTTAAACTGAGAAGATGTTCCCAAAAACTGAGAAGATGTCACCCAAACAGCGGATGGTGGACGAATTTCCCCACACTGAGAAGATGTCACCAGACACGGATAGTGGACGAATTTCCCTCACACTGAGAAGAATTTCCCCAAACTGAGAAGATGTCACCAGACAGCGGATGGTGGACGAATTTCCCCACACTGAGAAGATGTCACCCAGACAGCGGACGGTGGACGAATTTCCTCACACTGAGAAGATGTCACTTAGACATCGGATGGTGGATGAATTTCCTCACACTGATAGAAGAGATGTCACTTAGATATCGGATGGTGGACGAATTTCCTCACACTGATAGAGAAGATGTCACCCAGACATCGGATGGTGGACGAATTTCCTCACACTGATAGAGAAGATGTCACCCAGACAGCGGATGGTGGACGAATTTCCTCACACTGATAGAGAAGATGTCACCCAGACAGCGGATGATGGACGAATTTCCTCACACTGATAGAGAAGATTTCACTTAGACATCGGATAGTGGATGAATTTCCTCACACTGATAGAGAAGATGTCACTTAGATATCGGATGGTGGACGAATTTCCTCACACTGATAGAGAAGATCACTTAGACATCGGATAGTGGATGAATTTCCTCACACTGATAGAGAATATTTCACACAGACATCGGATAGTGGATGAATTTCCTCATACTGATAGAGAAGATTTCACCCAGACATCGGATGGTGGACAAATTTCCTCACACTGATAGAGAAGATTTCACCCAGACAACGGATGATGGACGAATTTCCTCACACTGATAGAGAAGATGTCACTTAGAAGATATCGGATGATGGACGAATTTCCTCACACTGATAGAGAAGATTTCACTCAGACAGCGGATGGTGGACGAATTTCCCCGAGAGAGAAGATGTCGTGCAGACAGCGGATGGTGGACGAATTTCCTCAAACGAGAAGATGTTCCTCACACTGATAGAGAAGATGTCACCCAGACAAAGCGGATGGTGGACGAATTTCCTCACATTGATAGAGAAGATTTCACCCAGATAGCGGATGGTGGACGAATTTTCACACTGATAGAGAAGATTTCACTTAGATAGCGGATGGTGGATGAATTTCCTCACACTGATAGAGAATAATTCTGAGGAGAAGATGTCACAGACAACGGATGGTGGATGAATTTCCCCATACTGATAGAGAATATTTACAGACAGTGGAGAATTTCCCCATACGAAGATAGTGACAGCGGATGGTGAATTTCCCATACTGAGAAGAGAGAAGATTTCTGAGAGAGAAGATGTCGACAGACAGCGGATGGTGGACGAATTTCCCCATACTGGAGAGAGAAGTCACGGACAGCGGATGGTGGACGAATTTCCCCATACTGAGAGAGAAGATGTCACCCAGACAGCGGATGGTCTGATAGAAGATGTACTGATAGAGAAGATTTCACTGAGACAGCGGATGGTGGACGAATTTCCCATACTGAGAAGATGTCACCCAGAAGATGTCGAATTTCCCCATTGATAGAGAAGATGCAGACAGCGGATGGTGGACGGAATTTCCCATTGATGAGAAGATGAGAAGATGTCATTGATAGAGAAGATTTCACCCAGACAGCGGATGGTGGACGAATTTCCCCATACTGAGAGAAGAAGATGTCGTACAGACAGCGGATGGTGGACGAATTTCCCCATTCGAGAGAGAAGATGTCGTACAGACAGCGGATGGACGAATTTCCCCATACTGAGAGAGAGAGAGACAGCGGGAGACGTCATACAGACAGCGGATGGTGGATGAATATCCCCATACTGAGAGAGAAGATTTCACCCATACTGAGAGAGAAGATGTCATACAGACAGCGGATGGTGGATGAATATCCCCATACTGAGAGATGGTGGATGAATGTCCCCATACAGATATCCAGCGGATTGTTTGTCCATCTCCCATCTCTATATGGCGGAGTGGTAGAGATTCAAACGAGACTTAGAGATATCTGACTCAAATCCTAGTTTTATTAGTCTCGTCGTTATGACATTTGTTTGTACGTCTCCCATCTCTAGATGGCGGAGGTAGAATGCCAAACTGGAGTTAAAAGAAACTTGATTTGATTTGATTTACCCACATCCACTACTAAGCTGATCTCGGATTTTGGTAGGTAAATAACCAAGGGATTATTAACGTGCACAGACTGCTTTCGTTATTATCAGCGCACGAGATCTTTTTTATCGTCCGTCTCCGATGAGACTAGGTGTCGATGCATTTACCTGGTCCAGGGGGGTAGATTTCGCTCGAAAAAAAAACTCGAATGTTTTCAACCGCCGGCGTGGCTCGAACCCACTACCTTTTGGTTGAGAAGAAACATCTTGCTTCTGGACTACCGAGTCCCCTCAAACTTGAGACTGACTCGATTCCTAGTTTTACTGCACTAATCTCGTCGGCATGGCCCGGAGCATGACCCATAGCATGTGTCTCTTTTCTCACAACAGCCACGGTGGTGTAAGGAGGTACAGAGTTGTGGTCGAGTCTCAGACACAGCTTTTACCTACATCTTTGCCGGGGCACCGCCGTGTATCGCCCTTTCCACCGATTTATTTCATTGGGCAATACACATGGGCTGTAGGTCCGTACACTAACTGACATGAGATTGTATGTTTGCCGTTTTCTCATTGCCCGTGACTGTGACTGTGAGTGTCACTGTGACTGTGACTGTGACTGTGTCCGTAGATTGGTGGGCGCAGCTGGCAAGTCCTACTTCTGTCTTTTCACTCTTTCTCTTACCTTGTATTTTGTTGTTTCCTCTTAACCTCACCCTGAGATCACCGCATGTGGTGGGCGGGGCACATTTCAGGAAACAAACTATCTGTACTGTATATTATTAGTTTTCCTATGAGATTACTGTGTATGGTGGACTTGACAACTACTGGTCAATAAGAAACACCACCCCACCCTTCGTCTCTCAAATGGACGATTAACACTTTTCGCCACGTTGACGATGAATGAAGGGTTTACAAATGACGATTTACCAAGACGGACATTTTAGCAAAGGAAATGAAAAATATGGCCGACATGATAGGACACCATAAGTTATTGCATTGACTGAAGCCATTGACACAAAACGGTACGTCATTACCACTTCAATGCAGTGATTTCGATGTGGTGGAAACATCATGTCAAGGCCGACTTTTCCTTATCGTTCGATGACTACGGATTGTATGTCATATTTAGGGGATGTCTTGTGTGTAGACATTGTGTACATTTTAAAGTTGCTACGGATTGTATGTCATATTTAGGGATGTCTTGTGTAGACATTGTGTACATTTTAAAGTTGCTACGGATTGTATGTCATATTTAGAGATGTCTTGTGTGTAGACATTGTGTACATTTTAAAAGTTGCTACGGATTGTATGTCATATTTAGGATTGTATGTCATTTAGAGATGTCTTTGTGTAGACATTGTGTACATTTTAAAGTTGCTACGGATTGTATGTCATATTTAGGGATGTCTTTGTGTGTAGACATTGTGCCATTTAAGTTGCTACGGATTGTTGTCATATTTAGGGATGTCTTGTGTGTAGACATTGTGTACATTTTAAAGTTGCTACGGATTGTATGTCATATTTAGGGATGTCTTTGTGTAGACATTGTGTACATTTTAAAGTTGCTACGGATTGTATGTCATATTTAGGGATGTCTTGTGTGTAGACATTGCGTACATTTTAAAGTTGTGTAAGAAAAAGAAGAAGGAAAAATAAAACCATGCCCGCATTCCAGAGACAAATCTGATGTGAGCAGTCACTCCCCCAAAAAAAAAGAAATAAAAGAAAAAAAAAAAGGAAGAAAAAAAAGAAAGAGGCAAAACGAACAAACAAAAAAACGAAACAAAACAACAAACAAACAAACAAACGGACAACAAAACAAACAGCAAACAAACAAACAACAACAAACAGACAAACACAAAACAAACACAACCTTCAGTGTGTAAAGAAAAATAAAGAAAATAATATAGCAACAGATTAAAGAACATCCGGGTATTGTCATTGAGAGTCATTTTCTTATCAGAAGCTTTTGTGTACCGGACTTGATGATCTTATTTACAGTTTTTATTAATAATCTTATCATTGTAATTAGTCCAATTGAACAAGGTCTATCCAAGTACAATCTATTACATTAATTAATTATTAATTCGGCGAGTTGTTTTCAGGTTTTTGACCACCTTTGCCGCAAGACAATATACCCTGTAGTCTCTGTCGGTGGATTGTGAAAAAATCGTGTTGTCTCACGTTAATCTTTGAGGTTGTCTTAATCGTTGACGTCATCAGCACTAATTGATTGCTTCCCCCTCCTTTTATTTTTGTCTGAAAGGTGTTATCAAATGGCGACGTGCCTGTGTTTTGAAGGAGGTAGTTCGGACATTTCTTGTCTTTTGCTACGGAAAATCGTATTATAAGTCAAATTGATATTGATGGGGCAGAAAACGATCATACCCAGATAGCACGCATTGAGCCAGACAATAGCAATGACATCAGATACCACCCGTTAAGCCAGAAGATATGCAATGACACCCAGATACCACCCGTTGAGCCAGACATGCTGTCTTCAATCGATGTTGTCACACGAAATCACATCGTGTGTAGCCCTATTTAGTATTTGTATTTATCAATGTCGTTTTGGAAGGTGGTATCTTCAAGGGTGTGTTAACATATCACCTCCTCCTCTTTCACCCCGTCAGAGGAACACTGATACGGGAAGGTCACTGAATGGAGATGACAAGCGGGCTACAGGCTTCATCTTCCAGCAACAGCTGGTACATACTCAGCGGCGTCAGGGAAGGAGATTTGTTCTCAACACCTCGATACCTTGCTAAGCTAGCGATGACCCAGACACATTTCGAAGACTAATATCCAACTACTGGCTTCTTAACATAGGGAATTGCGTTGGTCTTGGAACATGACTACGACATTACACTGATCTTGACATTGACGGCGTTAACAAAACCACACGATGTGCAGTATTAGGAAAGTTGACAAGCGCATTATGGTTTCGATTTATAATTGACATCGCTTCAACGTCACAAACGTTACAAAATGTCTGTTACATGCAGGTGTATTTCAGGACATGCCTGGGCTGGTAGGGTAGAACTCGTCCATTGTGTAAC
>JAXRKP010001000.1:84897-87397 GCA_037039925.1 Doris montereyensis
TATGCATGCACAGAAGTCGTATAGGAGAAAAGTCGAAATAGTGAGAGAGATTTAATCTATGCATGCACAGAAGTCGTATAGGAGAAAAGTCGAAATAGTGAGAGAGGTTTAATCTATGCATGCACAGAAGTCGTATAGGAGAAAAGTCGAAAATAGTGAGAGATTTAATCTATGCATGCACAGAAGTCGTATAGGAGAAAAGTCGAAATAGTGAGAGAGATTTAATCTATGCATGCACAGAAGTCGTATAGAGAAAAGTCGAAATAGTGAGAGAGATTTAATCTATGCATGCACAGAAAGTCGTATAGGAGAAAAGTCGAAATAGTGAGAGAGATTTAATCTATGCATGCACAGAAGTCGTATAGGAGAAAAGTCGAAATAGTGAGAGAGATTTAATCTATGCATGCACAGAAGTCGTATAGGAGAAAAGTCGAAATAGTGAGAGAGATTTAATCTATGCATGCACAGAAGTCGTATAGGAGAAAAGTCGAAATAGTGAGAGAGATTTAATCTATGCATGCACAGAAGTCGTATGGGGAGAAAAAGTCGAAATAGTGAGAGAGATTTAATCTGCATGCACAGAAGTCGTATAGGAGAAAAGTCGAAATAGTGAGAAGATTTAATCTGTACATGCACAGAAGTCGTATAGGAGAAAAGTCGAAATAGTAGAGAAGATTTAATCTATGCATGCACAAGAAGTCGTATAGGAGAAAAGTCGAAATAGTGAGAGAGAGATTTAATCTATGCATGCACAGAAGTCGTATAGGAGAAAAAGTCGAAATAGTGAGAGATTTAATCTATGCATGCACAGAAGTCGTATAGGAGAAAAGTCGAAATAGTGAGAAGATTTAATCTATGCATGCACAGAAAGTCGTATAGGAGAAAAAGTGAAATAGTGAGAGATTTAATCTATGCATGCACAGAAGTCGTATAGGAGAAAAGTCGAAATAGTGAGAGAGATTTAATCTATGCATGCACAGAAGTCGTATAGGAGAAAAGTCGAAATAGTGAGAGATTTAATCTATCGCACTAGAAGTCGTATAGGAGAAAAGTCGAAATAGTGAAGAGAGATTTAATCTATGCATGCACAGAAGTCGTATAGGAGAAAAGTCGAAATAGTGAAGATTTAATCTATGCATGCACAGAAGTCGTATGGGAGAAAAGTCGAAATAGTGAGAGAGATTTAATCTATGCATGCACAGAAGTCGTATAGGAGAAAAGTCGAAATAGTGAGAAGATTTAATCTATGCATGCACAGAAGTCGTAAAGGAGAAAAAGTCGAAATAGTGAGAGATTTAATCTATGCATGCACAGAAGTCGTATAGGAGAAAAAGTCGAAATAGTGAGAGATTTAATCTATGCATGCACAGAAGTCGTATAGGGAAAAGTCGAAATAGTGAGAGAGATTTAATCTATGCATGCACAGAAGTCGTATAGGAGAAAAGTGAAATAGTAGAGAGAGATTTAATCTATGCATGCACGAAGTCGTATAGGAGAAAAGTCGAAATAGTGAGAGAGGTTTAATCTATGCATGCACAGAAGTCGTATAGGAGAAAAAGTCAAATAGTGAAGAGATTTAATCTATGCATGCACAGAAGTCGTATAGGAAAAAGTCGAAATAGTGAAGAGATTTAATCTGCATGCACAGAAGTCGTATGGGAGAAAAGTCGAAATAGTGAGAAGATTTAATCTATGCATGCACAGAAGTCGTATAGGAGAAAAGTCGAAATAGTGAGAGAGATTTAATCTATGCATGCACAGAAGTCGTATAGGAGAAAAGTCGAAATAGTGAGAGAGATTTAATCTATACATGCACAGAAGTCGTATAGGAGAAAAGTCGAAATAGTGAGAGAAGAGATTTAATCTAACCATGCACAGAAGTCGTATAGGAGAAAAGTCGAAATAGTGAAGAGATTTAATCTATGCATGCACAGAAGTCGTATAGGAAAAAGTCAAAAATAGTGGAGAAGATTTAATCTATGTACAGAAGTCGTATAGGAGAAAATCGAAATAGTGAGGGAGATTTAATCTATGCATACAGAAGTCGTATAGGAGAAAAGTCGAAATAGTGAGAGAGATTTAATCTATGCATGCACAGAAGTCGTATAGGAGAAAAGTCGAAATAGTGAGAGAGATTTAATCTATGCATGCACAGAAGTCGTATAGGAGAAAAGTCGAAATAGTGAGAGAGATTTAATCTATGCATGCACAAGTCGTATAGGAGAAAAGTCGAAATAGTGAGAGATTTAATCTATGCATGCACAGAAGTCGGATAGGAGAAAAGTCGAAATAGTGAGAGAGATTTAATCTATGCATGCACAGAAGTCGGATGGTATCGATCAGACGTTGAAGATAAACGGACCGAGAATCTCAGTCGATCATCCCATGAGTTTTGAGCTGCGTGAACTTTGTGGAATGTCCACACCTCTGGTGTCTGTCTGGCGTGGCCTGGGTGCTGGCATTGGCATTGGCATTGTCACACTGGTTCATTCCCTTTCCA
>JAXRKP010001000.1:94897-99897 GCA_037039925.1 Doris montereyensis
ACTGTGTGATATAGTCATCCCCCTTCCTAGTGACTGACATGAGACTGTGTGATATGGTCATCCCCCTTCCTAGTGGCTGACATGACACTGTGTGATATAGTCATCCCCCTTCCTAGCAGACTGACATGACACTGTATGATATAGTCATCCCCTTCCTAGTGGCTGACATGACGCTGTGTGATATAGTCATCCCCCATGCTAGTGGCTGACATGACACTGTATGTGATATAGTCATCCCCCATCCTAGTGGCTGACATGACACTGTGTGATATAGTCATCCCCCCATGCTAGTGGCTGACATGACACTATGTGATATAGTCATCCCCCTTCCTAGTGACTGACATGACACTGTGTGATATAGTCATCCCCTTCTAGTGGCTGACATGACACTGTGTGATATAGTCATCCCCCTTCCTAGTGGCTGACATGACACTGTGTGATATAGTCATCACCCTTCCTAGTGGCTGACATGACACTGTGTGATATAGTCATCACCCTTCCTAGTAGCTGACATGACACTGTGTGATATAGTCATCCCCTTCCTAGTCGCTGACATGACACTATGTGATATAGTAATCACCCTTCCTAGTGGCTGACATGACACTATGTGATATAGTCATCACCCTTCCTAGTGGCTGACATGACACTGTGTGATATAGTCATCACCCTTCCTAGTGGCTGACATGACACTGTGTGATATAGTCATCCCCCCTTCCTAGTGGCTGACATGACACTATGTGATATAGTCATCACCCTTCTAGTGGCTGACATGACACTGTGTGATATAGTCATCCCCCATGCTAGTGGCTGACATGACACTGTGTGATATAGTCATCCCCCATGCTAGTGGCTGACATGACACTGTGTGATATAGGAATCCCCCATCCTAGTGGCTGACATGACACTGTAGTGGCTGACATGACACTGTGTGATATAGTCATCCCCCATGCTAGTGGCTGACATGACACTGTGTGATATAGTCATCCCCCATCCTAGTGGCTGACATGACACTGTGTGATATAGTCATCCCCCATGCTAGTGGCTGACATGACACTGTGTGATATAGTCATCCCCTTCCTAGTGGCTGACATGACACTGTGTGATATAGTCATCCCCTTCCTAGTGGCTGACATGACACTGTGTGATATAGGAAGATGTGTTGCTAGTGGCTGAGAAGACACTGTGTGATAAGGATCCCCCTTCCTAGTGGAAGACATGACACTGTGTGATATAGTCATCCCCTTCCTAGTGGCTGACATGACACTGTGTGATATAGTCATCCCCTTCCTAGTGGCTGACATGACACTATGTGATATAGTCATCCCCTTCCTAGTGGCTGACATGACACTGTGTTATGGGAAGTCATCCCCCTTCCTAGTGGCTGACATGACACTGTGTGATAAAGTCATCCCCCTTGCTAGTGGCTGACATGACACTGTGTGATATAGTCATCCCCCTTCCTAGTGGCTGACATGACACTGTGATATAGTCATCCCCCCTTCCTAGTGGCTGACATGACACTGTGTGATATAGTCATCCCCCCCTTCCTAGTGGCTGACATGACACTATGTGATATAGTCATCCCCCTTCCTAGTGACTGACATGACACTGTGTGATATAGTCATCCCCCCCCTTCCTAGTGGCTGACATGACACTGTGTGATATAGTCATCCCCCTTCCTAGTGGCTGACATGACACTATGTGATATAGTCATCCCCCCTTCCTAGTGGCTGACATGACACTGTGTGATGTAGTCATACCCCCCCCCCCCTTCCTAGTGACTGACATGACACTATGTGATATAGTCATCCCCTTGCTAGTGGCTGACATGACACTGTGTGATATAGTCATCCCCCTTCCTAGTGGCTGACATGACACTATGTGATATAGTCATCCCCCCTTCCTAGTGGCAGACATGACAGTGTGTGATATAGTCATCCCCCTTCCTAGTGGCTGACATGACACTGTGTGATATAGTCATCCCTTCCTAGTGGCTGACATGACACTGTGTGATATAGTCATCCCCTTCCTAGTGACTGAGATGACACTGTGTGATATAGTCATCCCCCTTCCTAGTGACTGACATGACACTGTGTGATATAGTCATCACCGTTCCTAGTGACTGACATGACACTGTGTGATATAGTTATCATCCCCCTTCCTAGTGGCTGACATGACACTGTGTGATATAGTCATCGCCCTTCCTAGTGGCTGACATGACACTGTGTGATATTTTCATCCCCTTTCTGAGTAGCTGACATGACACTGTTGTGATATAGTCATCACCCTTCCTATGGCGTCCTGTTGATATAGCTCATCCCCCCTTCTAGTGGCTGACATGACACTGTTTATAGATGGGGGAGAGGGGAGGGACAGACACTGTGTGATATAGTTATCACCCTTCTTGGCTTGACATGACACAAGATATATAATCACCCTTCCTAACATGACACTGTGTGAATAGTCATCACCCTTCCTAGTGGCTGACATGAACTGTGTGATATAGTCATCCCCCTGCCGGGATGGAGGAGAATGGCACTGTGAGCAGGAAAGTCATCACCCTTCCTAGTGGCTGACATGACACTGTGACTGGCATATAGTCATTCCTTCCCTTGAGGTCACAAAGACGTTTAGTCATCCCCCTTCAAAGTCTGACATGACACTGTGGAAAGTTCTAATGGCTGACATGACACTGTTAAAGTCATCCTTCCTAGTGGCTGACATGACACTGTGTGAAGTGTCGGCCCCTTCCTGGTGGCTGACATGTAGTGGATATAGTCATCCCCCATGCTTGGCTGACATGACATATGTGATTTGTCATCCCCCTTCCAGTAGCTGCATCATGTATCGATTCATCCCCCCATCCTAGTGGCTGACATGACACTGTAAAATTGTCATCCCCATCCTCGTGTGCAACTGAAACTGAAGATCCCTTGACTGTTGTGGCAGTCCGGGCAATATAGTCACCCCCCATCCTAGTTGTGGATGTGGGTAAACCAAAGTTGATTTTCAAATTGTGGAATGGTGTCATCCCCTTCCTAATGGCTGACATGACATTATTATTATGTTATTATTATTATTGTTATTATTATTCCTGTTATGACATATTATTATTATCATCCCCCCTTCCTAATGGCTGATTATGATTATTGTGATATAGTCATATTATTATTACACTTGTGATTATTATTATTCCCCCATTATTATAATGACAGGATCAAGCTTTAGTATTATTATTATTATTATCATTATTAACAATACGTCCATAGGCTTACCTGTGTTATTACCTTTGGATGGCATCCCTGTTAAACACTCGTTGACCCGTTGATCCCTTTCATGAGACTCAGCTATCGCTATTATGGCGTCGTTGTTGAAGCTATTGACTCAAACTTGATCTTTTTAAGACCTCTCTTGTTCAAGACAAATATTATAATCTTGTGAATCAGACAATAACGTAACATCTGTCCGAATAAAGTAGTGTTTAGAAATGATGAAGGACGTCCCCCTCCCCCTCCCCGCCCCCTTCCCCCGCCTATCTAACCACAATGAACGTCAGACGTCACAAAGACGTTTAGCCATTAAGTCTGCTGATTGTTGAAAGTTCAATTGCGCTGTTAAAGTTTCAGGGCTGCTTCTTAAGGCAATTTTGCCGTAGTGGATAAAGCAATTCATTACCTTCACATTTATATGATGAGACGCTGTATCGATTCTTTGATTTGATACGATTATTTTTCAGGAAACGATACACTTGCCTGTATTGCAGCAATTGTACCATGAAAGCCAGACATTTTATTTATAGTACCACAAGAAGTTGATTTTCATTTTGATCGCCACATTAAACTTATATGAAAATGTTATGAATATTGCCTTCTGTTATGGATATTTTCTGTTATGAATATTCTTAGGTCGTCCGGAAAATGGGTGACATATTCAACGCACTTGTTATGACACCATCCCGTTGTTGAGTAAAAAGGTGCTGGTTCAGTTTCTTAAGCGTAAGAGACATTAAACTTGGTTGAATGATGTTTAAAGTATTATTTCATTTCTTAAGTTTATGGTACATTAAACGAATATTTATATAACAGAATGATAAAATACGATTTTCTCAAGACGTCGTTTTCTGTTCATTATTTTCTATCTTTTTTTCATTTCTTAACGTATGTACATTAAACTTGGTATGAATGATGAGTGTGGATTTCATTTCTTAACGTATGTACATTAAACTTGGTATGAATGATAAGTGTGGATTTCATTTCTTAACGTATGTACATTAAACTTGGTATGAATGATAGTGTGGATTTCATTTCTTAACGTATGTACATTAAACTTGGTATGAATTTCATTTCTTAATGTATGTACATTAAACTTGGTATGAATGATAAGTGTGGATTTCATTTCTTAACGTATGTACATTAAACTTGGTATGAATGATGAATGTGTGGATTTCATTTCTTAACGTATGTACATTAAACTTGGTATGAATGATAAGTGTGGATTTCATTTCTTAACGTATGTACATTAAACTTGGTATGAATGATGAGTGTGGATTTCATTTCTTAACGTATGTACATTAAACTTGGTATGAATGATAAGTGCGGAAAAACAAAGAAAAATGATCAGATGATTTTTTTAAAATATGTATTATAGTTTTGTGATTTTGTTTGTTTTGGTATAATATTGTTGGGTTGTTCTCATAAGCAATTTTCAAAAGTTCGTAGAATTTTCTTTACTATAAAAAAGGAAAAAACTTGATCTTATCAAATTTAGATATTGTATAAAAAAAAGGTGCATGTTAAGTTTAAAAGAAATTTGTCAAAAAATGTAGAAGCCTATCAATATTGAACTTTCAAGATGGCGGCCATTTCAATGATCATGAGAAGCGTGTGTAGCCGTAAAGACCGTGCCTGCAATACATAAAAACCCAAAGAATAAAATTGTTGAGTCCCCATGATAAGGATCACCGTGCCTGCAATACATATAAACCCAAAGAATAAAATTGT
>JAXRKP010001000.1:107397-112397 GCA_037039925.1 Doris montereyensis
CTCTCTCTCTCTCTCTCTCTCTCTCTTTCTCTCTCTCTCTCTCTCTCTCTCTCTCTCTCTCTCTCTCTCTCTCTCTCTCTCTCTCTCTCTCTCTCTCTCTCTCTCTCTCTCTCTCGCTCTCTCTCTCTCTCTCTCTCTCACACACACACACACACACATACAGAGGCACATAGACAATGACCTCTTTTCTCTCTCTCTCCTCTCTGTTCTATTTCTCTCCCCTCTCTTTCTTTCTCTCTCTCTCTCTTTTCTCTCTCTCTCTCTCTCTCTCTCTCTCTCTCTCTCTCTCTCTCTCTCTCTCTCTCTCTCTCTCTCTCTCTCTCTCTGTCTCTGTCTCTCTGTCTCTCTCTCTCTCTCTCTCTCTCTCTCTCTCTCTCTCTCTCTCTCTCTGTCTCTCTCTCTCTCTTATTCACACACACACACACACACACACACACACACACACACATACTCATACACACTGTAGCATGGTGAACAGCAATAGCGCTGAAGACTTTCAAAACAGAATGAAATATGTCACTTTAAAACCAAAATTGAATTAATATTTTTGGGTTAAATTAGAATATGCTAGCTGACAATACCGACAGTAATACTTGAGAATTAAGTTGGTCGGCTATTATGAAGAAGAAGGAGAACGTTGTGAATGAGAAGCAAAAGGCTTTTTGATTTGTAAAAAGTGTTATCAAAATTTGGGAGGCACTCTTTTCTTCTCTTCTTGTAGTTCTTCTTCTTATTTTTCTTGTTCTTGTTCTTGTTCTTCTTGCTTTTGTCGTTGTTGGTCTTGCTCTTGTTTTTCTTGTTTTTGTTGTTGTTTTTGTTCTAATGTTTTAGTTATAAAGATTACCTAAATTATACATATGTCATTTCAATGTTCTAATGTTTTAATTATAAAGATTACCCAAATTATACATATGTCATTTCAATGTTCTAATGTTTTAATTATAAAGATTACCCAAATTACACATATGTCATTTCAATGTTCTAATGTTTTAATTATAAAGATTATCAAATTATACATATGTCATTTCAATGTTCTAATGTTTTAATTATAAAGATTACCCAAATTATACATATGTCATTTCAATTGGCTACACATAGAGCTGATGTCGAAATGGCGTTACGGAGCTGCATGTGGTACTTGAAAGATTTGCTAGCCATGCGTCTGCCCTTGCCTGGTTGGACATGTATTGGTCATTGGTCATCGGTCTGTCGTGGTCTTTGGGCAATTTGAGTCCCGTATGTCCCTCTTCTATCAGAAGTCATATGTTACCAATGTAGCTGTTTCGTGTACCAATTTATTGCTATATCTCTCCCCCCTCCCCTTTCTCCTCTGAGGTGTTGTTTTCGGACTGGTGTAGACGTTGTGTCAGTGCTACCACGACGCACACCTTTTAAACGCCAATTCTTTTAGTGGCAATTACATTCCTTTCGATGCAACCATGTCTGTCAAAGCCAATACCATTCTTTATCAAAACTTCTCACTGATAATATAATATAAATAACATGAAGTGACGTATATATGGATATATTTTGTACGTAGTGCAATAATGGCAAAAAACACGACGTGCTATTAAAGAGATGACCGTGTGTACTATGAGTGAAAGTGCCATTTACGATCGATAGTGTACTGTTTTCGTACCAAGACCTGCATGGATGTTTTAAAAATGAAAGAATATGAATAATTGTTCTCTTCAATAACAGTAGCAACATTTCTCCAATGTTAATTGTAAGTTAACAAAACATACCGGTACTACAGGAGTGAATCACTTTGTTTTTGCAACAGCTGAAGACACAAATTCAGAACTCTAAAGCACTGGGGAGTGTCCATACGATGACAAGTGAACATGAAGAAAAGAAAGAAAATCAAATCACATTTTGGTAAGCGACGTCACTGATGCGATTTGTCTGTGTGTTCCACATTAGCGAAGACTTGAAACCGAACTACTTAATCATAACGACCTTGAATTAGAACGCGCAACTGATCGAACTAAATAAATCATAAACGCGCAGGAAGAAGTCACGTTGTTGAAAAAGGACACCTGGACACGCTGTCAATGGCAGCCAATGCGTGACAAGCGATGAATCCAAGTGAACGTCTAAAGGGAAATTGTGTCACAGATACAGTTACACCCGTACATACTTTTCGAAAGAACGTTGATATAAAAACGTATATACATACATTACATGTCTATTATATATATATATATGTATATGTGTGTATGTGTGTATGTGTGTATGTGTGTATGTGTGTATGTGTGTATCACCCGAATTAACGTTTTAAGCGTACACTACTGTATTGAACGTTCAAGTTTCGCTTTCAACCAAGAAACAATGCCAGTCTAACTTGTCAGGGCTGTGTCGACCGTTTGAAAACGTAATTTTTACGTTGAGAGCACACCGACGTTGTGGTGCGCACGGTAAAACAATCCTACGTAAGTTGTCTGGAGTCTGAGGCAGCACCAGCAGTAGACCTATCTTTGGGCAAAAGACGGTCCGTCGTTTCACCGAAAATATCCATGAAAATATCGCTTTTTCCAAGAATAACATCAGCCACCAAAACAACACAGTTGTCCTTTGTCAAGTTATAATCTCTGAGACAAATTTCATACTTGGAAGGCTGCAAAGCCGAGTCCGCAATAAATATGCTTTCACTGTTCAGTCAGGCTTTCCGTTGGTAGTGGTAGTAATGATGAGCCGTTTGTGACTAGGGTGGTGCGACAGTCTGCAATCTCGGTTTTCACACCCATCCGTGGAGTCGTTGGAGTTTGTTCGTTCACGTGACGGATACTTGGGTTTATGACCTTCATACTGTAACCCTTCAAACCGTCGCCACACGGCTCTGTGCGGCACTCTTTGTACAGCACTTTGTGATAAGTGTTGCCGTTGGTGAAGACTTTTTGATGCGCGCTCTTTTCCATGTTGTGCTGGAAGCTGAAAGACTGGAAGCGACCGGGCATCTTTTTGTAGAGACACCGGCAGAACGTGCGCACGAAGGTGCGGCGGAACTTCTGACCGAGAGCGCAGTAGAGAATGAAATTGACTGCGTTGTTGAGCGTCACTAGGAAGTTTCTGAAATTGCTTAGCACGCCCCAGCCTCGGACGATTTCACCTCGGGCATATTGATGGCGTAGGCCATGTTGTAGATGAGTGCCGGCACCTGGCAGATGATGAAAACCATGACGACGAAGACGAGCATGATCGTGACGTTGTTCTCACGTGACTGGCGGACGTTCATATCTTTTCGCTGCTGCTGGGACTTGCGCACGGCGATGATGAGGAATGCGTTGAGCACTGCCAAGGAACACAGAGGGATGAAACACATGACCAGGAAATACAACCAGCCGAAATAGATCCTGCGGTATATGGAATCGTTCACCAGGCTCGTGTATCCCGGTAATATGCACGTCTTGTTGTACATGTCGGTGTTAGTGATGATCGTGTATTCGAACCAACGAGGCACGTTGTACAGCACGCACACGATGGAGATGGCTAGCACCACTAGGCGAGCTCGCGGTATCGTGCACATTCTGGCCGCTCGCAAGGGGTGGCAGACGGCGATGTACCTTTCCACGGTGAAAGACACGGTTAGCCACACTGTGGCTGTCTGCGCTGAAAGGCCAAGCGGGTAGACGTAAACCACGACATAGGGAAGACCTGCTCCTTGAAAGTCACAGACAATTCGCTCAAACTGACGAGGAACAAGCAGACGAGGAGTACCATCGTGTCCCAGATGGCCAGGGCTGTGAGGAAGCAGTTGGTGGAGGTATGCATGGCTCGTCTCGTGAGGACGATCATGGAGATCAGGTTGCCCGCAAATCCCAGCGCGATGACGAAGGCTGTGCAGACTCCATTCAGGTAAAAGTTGAAATCAGTGGTGGTCATGTTGCACGGCATGGACATCATGGGCGGAGCCGCTGGGCTCGTGACGTCAGGCATGCCCGAGACCAGGGCCGCCTCCTTCTCCATGCTTCTGGATGGTAAGGCAAAGTCGGTGTTGTTGACGAGGATCAGGATTTTCTCCGCGGTTATCATGTCAGGTCGAGTGAACCGTATTAGGTCGGACATTCAGCCGCCCCAACACGTTTAGGGGGATTGCAAATACAACATGTCCGTTCAGCTTGGGCACCTCCACAAAGTCCGTCTCGAAACGGTTCATAGACTAAAATCTAATTATATATACGCGTAAAAAGTATTATTTTATTCTTACTTTCTCAGTGTGTCTAAATGAAATGCACAACCGTATCTGTGGCAATGGCAATCCAGGCAGAACTGTTCCCCATCTGATCAGCGCGCTTGATTATTGTCACCATCACAGAACGTGACGGATCGTGATCGTCGAGGCCTGTAATCACGTGACTCTCACCGCGGTCACAACTGACTACAGCGCATACATTACAAAGTCTTACTCCATTCACCTGGTGCCGTCAGCGTGAAGTATCTCGTGGTCATCGGAAATTCAACGCTGCAGCAGCTTTGTAAGCACTGGACACCGACCTGTAGAGCGAAAGAGAGAAAAAAAGATATCGGATTTGTTAATAGGATTACTCCTTGCATATTAAAGACACCCGTTCTATTTTTAGATTATTGACGTCTCTTATTTTGGTTCCGATTAAATGACATGTACGGTGTGTTAGTGTTAGGAAAGTAATGAAATGACATGTACGGTGTGTTAGTGTTGAAAGTAATGAAATGACATGTACGGTGTGTTAGTGTTAGGAAAGTAATGAAATGACATGTACGGTGTGTTAGTGTTAGGAAAGTAATGAAATGACATGTACGGTGTGTTAGTGTTAGGAAAGTAATGAAATGACATGTACGGTGTGTTAGTGTTAGGAAAGTAATGAAATGACATGTACGGTGTGTTAGTGTTAGGAAAGTAATGAAATGACATGTACGGTGTGTTAGTGTTAGGAAAGTAATGAAATGACATGTACAGTGTGTTAGTGTTAGGAAAGTAATGAAATGATATGTACAGTGTGTTAGTGTTAGGAAAGTAATGA
>JAXRKP010001000.1:124897-129897 GCA_037039925.1 Doris montereyensis
GTACATCGGTATTAGCATTACCTGGAAGGTAGGACCATTGACATACTAGTCAAGTATCCCTTCCTGGAGCCCATGACTTAGCGCCATAGAAACTGGGGTATGCTCTCGGTTTCAAGGCCGATGCGCAACGGCTTTTTCTCTTTATCCTCATTTTAATTCCGTCAATATTCAACACGAATGGAATTCCTTGTGGCAGCAAACTAGGATGAAGTATCAGTGTCAGCGACGAATGATTGACTTGCAAAATAAAACTAAAAAATAATAAATAGATACTTTATAGCGTCTGATCCATCTAGAGAGATGCCCCATGGCGCTTGGCAATGTATGCCTTTCGAATTTCAAAACCATAACCCCAACAAGACATATGCACATTCACTCACATGCGAATCCCACACATGTACATTCACGCACTCAAACATTGACGCATATGCTCACACCTAAAATTGAATGGAAATAAGAGGTACTGAAATTGAATGAGTATAGGAGGTATGCATTTATGGTAATTGGCATACATGGCACTGCTACTCACATTAAGACAAACATACATACAGACACTCACACGTACATATCTACTTGCGCGCATCCATATTGATTTAATCACACGTACTCACATACACACACACACACTCTCTCTCTCTCACACACACACACACACACACACACACACTCTCTCTCTCTCTCTCTCTCTCTCTCTCTTCTCGCTCTCTCTCTCTCTCTCTCTCTCTCTCTCTCTCTCTCTCTCTCTCTCTCTTACACACACACACACCTCTCTTCTCTCTCTCTATCTCTCTTACACACACACACACACACACACAATTTCTATTGATTTAGAAATAACAAAATTGAGGAATTAGTGATTAATTGTAAAATAAGGAATTCCGTTGATGTTGAATATTGACGGAGTTAAAATGAGGATAAAGAGATGTAATTGGGAATGGGCTGGCCGAGTTCCAAAGCCAACCAGAGGACTGATGTAATTCCACTAGAGTACAAGTCTCGGAAAAGGGGGAGTCCCTAGTCCACAACCAAGATTTCGGCCGCTCAACTAAAAGGTCATGGGTTCAATCCCCAACAGTTGAAAAATCGCCTCGAAGTTTTTCGGTAAAAACTCTCCCCCAGCCCCTGGTCCAGGTAGGTGGATCGTCGCCTAGTCCCATCGAAGACGGGTGATAAATAGGAGACGTCGCCGTGTGCAGGCCACAAGATTGTGCACGTTAAAGATCCGCTGGCTGTTTACAGGGCAGTCCGGGCAACATTAAAAGTCCGACGTAACCCCCCCCCGCCCCCGAGATGACCTTAGTTGTGGATGTGGATAATTCAAATCAAATCAAAACTTCACGCCAATATTCAAAGCGATAATGACTTGTTGTTTGGCTATTGCTATGACGTCACCATTGTGCCCTTTTCTGATTTCCTGGTCTCCCATGATCTCATTCTTACCAAGGCAGTCTGGTCACTGATCTATTTCCACAATAACACATGCCCACGTTATCAGGATAAAATATTGAAATCAATTGAGACAGACAGACAGACAGACAGACAGACAGAGAAGAGTGAGACAGACAGACAGACACAGAGAGAGAGACAGAAACAGAGATAGAGACAGACAGACAGATGGAGTCACTTATGGCGAGAGTGGTCAAACAATGAACATTACACTCAAAGCGACGTTTTTCAGTGGTGTGTTAATGTTAATGTTTAGTTTCTCCGATTTTACTCCTGCGTTACTTGTATATTGCACGGTATTAGTAGTAAGTCATTTGTCCCATACACAGAGTCGATCGTAGGGTAATCAGGAGTAGGGCCCTGAGCTTTCACAGACATACGACAGAATGTGATCCTATTGCTACTGTGCTCTGCCACTGTTTGCCACTACCAATAGACCTGGCTACCTATTTCACTGTTTACCATACCAACTGTAGGCTACCTATTTCACTGTTTACCACTACCAATAGACCTGGCTACCTATTTCACTGTTTTACCACTACCAATAGACCTGGCTACCTATTTCACTGTTTACACTACCAATAGACCTGGCTACCTATTTCACTGTTTACCACTACCAATAGACCTGGCTACCTATTTCACTGCTACCAATAGACCTGGCTACGTATTTCACTGTTTACCACTACCAATAGACCTGGCTACCTATTTCACTGTTTACCACTACCAATAGACCTGGCTACCTATTTCACTGTTTACCACTACCAATAGACTGGCTACCTATTTCACTGTTTACCACTACCAATAGACCTGGCTACCTATTTCTACTGTTTACCACTACCAATAGACCTGGCTACCTATTTCCTATTTACGTATTTCACTGTTTACCACTACCAATAGACCTGGCTACCTATTTCACACTGTTTTACCACTACCAATAGACCTGGCTACTTATTTCACTGTTTACCACTTAGACCACTATTTCGCCACTACCAATAGACCTGGCTACCTATTTCACTGTTTGCCACTACCAATAGACCTGGCTACCTATTTCTGTTTGCCACTACCAATAGACCTGGCTACCTATTTCACTGCTGGTCACTACCAATAGACCTGGCTACCTATTTCACTGCTTGCCATAATTCTTTTTGCCCAGACTGGAGTGTAGACTTTGCTCGAAAGAACGCAGGAAAGCTTTCAACCGGTGTCGGGGCTCGAACCCTACCTATTAGTTGAGGCCGACACCTTGCATCTGGACCACGAGTCCACCTTTACTGTTTGTAGCGTTTCCGACTTCATGCGTGGGTGGACAGGCTTTCGTCGGGTGTTGCTTCCAGTTCCAGGTCCTCCTTCTTTCCTTCTACTCATTCTTGTCTTCCTTTTACGTAGCCGTTTGTTTAAATTCATACTGCGATCACCGCACATAGTGGAAGTACAGGGTGAACCTGGTTCATGGAGCTACAAGTAAGTCACCTTACTCTACAGAGGTTCAGGATTACAGAGATAGAGCGATTTCAAATGTTGTAACACCTTTCGCTATGTCTCCTTACTATACAGAGGTTCAGGATTACAGAGATAGAGCGATTTCAAACGTTGAAACACCTTTCTATGTCACCTTACTATACAGAGGTTCAGGATTACAGAGATGGAGCGATATCAAACGTTGAAACACCTTTCGCTATGTCTCCTTACTATACAGAGGTTCAGGATTACAGAGATAGAGCGATTTCAAACGGGGTTCATGTTTTTGAAACACCTTTCGCTATGTCTCCTTACTATACAGAGGTTCAGGATTACAGAGATAGAGCGATTTCAAACGGGGTTCATGTTTTTGAAACACCTTTCGCTATGTCTCCTTACTATACAGAGGTTCAGGATTACAGAGATAGAGCGATTTCAAACGGGGTTCATGTTTTTGAAACACCTTTCGCTATGTCTCCTTACTATACAGAGGTTCAGGATTACAGAGATAGAGCGATTTCAAACAGGGTTCATGTTTTTGAAACACCTTTCGCTATGTCTCCTTACTATACAGAGGTTCAGGATTACAGAGATAGAGCGATTTCAAACGGGGTTCATGTTTTTGAAACACCTTTCGCTATGTTTCCTCGCTTTAAAAAATGAACGTAATAACCAGGCGTTGAGCTTAGGATGTAATTGTAGACCTACTTACGTCTTGTTGAACCTGATTCATGGATCCCTGATGTTGAACCTGATTCATGGATCCCTGATGTTGAACCTGATTCATGGATCCCTGATGTTGAACCTGATTCATGGATCCCTGATGTTGAACGTGATTCATGGATCCCTGATGTTGAACCTGATTCATGGATGCCTGATGTTGAACCTGATTCATCAGAATCTGTTCTTGAGTTTATTAATATGACATATATTTTATGCGTTCAATTTAACCTTGTACTGTTGTTCTTAATTTTGATGCGTACATGGATGTATGTGTGTATGTGTGTGTGTTATTTATTTGTGTCTTAGTTCTTTCTTTTGTTCGTCGTTGTTACCGTAAAACAAACAACTATGTTTCAAAAAATCAAAATGTGTAGAAAATCCCGACAATAGTCGTCTGTAAGTTATTAACTCGATATCGAGGAATGGACAGGCAAACCGTCTGTAAGTTATTAACTCGATATTATGGACAGGCAAACCGTCTGTAAGTTATTGACTCGATATCGAGGTATGGACAGGCAAACCGTCTGTAAGTTATTAACTCGATATCGCAAACCGTCTGTAAGTTATGGATCGAGCAAACCGTCTGTAAGTTATTAACTCGATATCGAGGTATGGACAGGCAAACCGTCTGTAAGTTATTAACTCGATATCGAGGTATGGACAGGCAAACCGTCTGTAAGTTATTGACTCGATATCGAGGTATGGACAGGCAAACCGTCTGTAAGTTATCAACTCGATATCGAGGTATGGACAGGCAAACCGTCTGTAAGTTATTAACTCGATATCGAGGTATGGACAGGCAAACCGTCTGTAAGTTATTGACTCGATATCGAGGTATGGACAAGCAAACCGTCTGTCTGTAAGTTATTGACTCGATATCGAGGTATGGACAGGCAAACCGTCTGTAAGTTATCAACTCGATATCGAGGTATGGACAGGCAAACCGTCTGTAAGTTATTGACTCGATATCGATATCGCAAACCGTCTGTAAGTTATTGACTCGATATCAGGTACTCGTTATCAACTCCGAGGTATGGACAGGCAAACCGTCTGTAAGTTATCAACTCGATATCGAGGTATGGACGAGCAAACCGTCTGTAAGTTATCAACTCGATATCGAGGTATGGACGGGCAAACCGTCTGTAAGTTATTGACTCGATATCGAGGGTATGGACAGAGCAAACCGTCTGTAAGTTATCAACTCGATATCGGGGTATGGACAGGCAAACCGTCTGTAAGTTATTGACTCGATATCGAGGCATGGACGAGCAAACCGTCTGTAAGTTATTGACTCGATATCGAGGTATGGACAGGCAAACCGTCTATAAGTTATTGACTCGATATCGAGGTATGGACAGGCAAACCGTCTGTAA
>JAXRKP010001000.1:139897-147397 GCA_037039925.1 Doris montereyensis
CTAATGGTCAATTTCACTTCATATTATGAGTAATGTTATTTCGGGATTACAAACGATTTTTTTACATCTTTAAAGTTCTTGTTTATATTTTACACACTTACTTAATATAACAACAAACATCCTTCATTAGACCAGACATTTCGCCGACAATGTTAAGAAAAACAAATATGGAAGGCTATACAGTAAGTGCCGAGTTTTTGAAAGAGTTCACTGTCTTTTTTCATTGCATGTGGACAGTATCAATAAAACAGTTTAAAACAATCGTACGACTTTGCTTTATTGCAACGCTTAGTTAAATGTTCGTCATCAATTGTCTTGCTGTGTAGCGTTGTCGATCTTGTTATTCCACTCTCCTCCATCGCTTTGAGGACTGGGTAGTCCAGAGGCAAGGTGTCGGCCTTAACCAAAAGGTAATGGGTTCGATCCTCGCCCCAGCAGTTTTTCGAGTAAGCTCTACCCCCCTGGTCCAGGTTGATGAATCGACACCTAGTCCCATAGGAGACTGAAAATATAAAGGAGATCCCGTGTGCAAATCACAACACTCTGTGCATGTTTAAGATCCCTTGGCGATTTGACAGGGCAGTCCGGGCAAAATTAAAAATCCCACCAAAAACCCCGAGATCGTCTTATTCTTAGTTGTAGATATGGGTAAGATCAAAATCAAATCAAATCAAATCAAATCAAGTCAAATCAAATCAAGTCAAATCAAATCAAATCAAATCAAATCAAATCAAATCAAAATCAAATCAAATCAAGTCAAATCAAATCAAATCAAACCTCGATCGCCGGTCACTTTCGTCAGGCTGTTTACGTCCTTTGTCTTCTAGCCATCTTGCAATTCCATACCAGAATCCTCTCCCCCTTGTCGGCCTCTAGACGTTGTCCCTTTGGGTATTTCCAGTTGGGATCAAGAATGTTCTCCCCTTGTCGGCCTCTAGACGTTGTCCCTTTGGGTATTTCCAGTTGGGATCAAGAATGTTCTCCCCCTTGTCGGCCTCTAGAATTTCCAGTTGGGATCAGAATGTTCTCCCCTTGTCGGCCTCTAGACGTTGTCCCTTTGGGTATTTCCAGTTGGGATCAAGAATGTTCTCCCCCTTGTCGGCCTCTAGACGTTGTCCCTTTGGGTATTTCCAGTTGGGATCAAGTATCAAGTGGTGACCGTTTAATGTTAGCAAATTGGTTATTTACGCCCCAAGAAAAAAAGCAGATTAGTTTGAATCTGTACACTTTGATTCAATTTACCCACATCTACAACTAAGGTGGTCTGGGGATTTTTTGGTAGCATTTTTTTAATTTTGCCCTTTAAACAGCCAAGGCATCTTTAAGGTACACAGAGTGTTGTGATCTGCCCACGGGACCTCCTTTTTATCGTCCGTCTCCGATGGGACTGGGTGTCAACCGTTAGCGGGGCTCGAAACCACTACCTCTTGGTTGCGGGGCCTAGCCTCTGGACTCCCCAGTCCCCAAATCTGAAATAGACGACGATGATGAAGACGAAGAACATGATTTTCGTAGGTAGAATCAGTGATGGAAGCAATTGAATTACTCAAACGGTCCACTGCCTTTAAAAGAAAGGACGAATTTACTTTTAAGAATGACCTGAAAGGCAGACTTGGGCTGTGAAAGTATGTAAAATTAGAGTAAGAAGGACCTGAAAGGCAGACTTGGGCTGTGAAAGTATGTAAAATTAGAGTAAGAATGACCTGAAAGGCAGACTTGGGCTGTGAAAGTATGTAAAATTAGAGTAAGAAGGACCTGAAAGGCAGACTTGGGTTGTGAAAGTATGTAAAATTAGAGTAAGAATGACCTGAAAGGCAGACTTGGGCTGTGAAAGTATGTAAAATTAGAGTAAGAATGACCTGAAAGGCAGACTTGGGCTGTGAAAGTATGTAAAATTAGAGTAAGAATGACCTGAAAGGCAGACTTGGGCTGTGAAAGTATGTAAAATTAGAGTAAGAATGACCTGAAAGGCAGACTTGGGTTGTGAATGAATTAGAGTAAAATTGAAAGGCAGACTTGGCTGTGAAAGTATGTCTTAATGACTGAAAGGCACTTTTGAATGAAGCAAAGAACAACTTTTTTTTGTTTTGTTTCGAGCTGAAACATTTTGCGAGAAAAAAGTTCGATACAAGCGTTCTAAAATGTTCACAAAAGGAAAGAAGAAATTTGTCTCATTCAGTACTAGCCTGTCACTGGTAAAAGGTATCACTGGTAAAAGGTGTCACTGGTAAAAGGTGCTGTGACTGTGATAGACACTGTTGCGATTACCATGACCTACATTTTTGGTGTTTCTCTCTGCTATCAGGTCCACTGATAATGGTTATCTTTGTATGGTGTGACTGGTTCTATCCGGCCAACCTCTTCTTCTTCTTGTTCTTCTTGTTCTTGTTCTTCTTCTTCTTCTTCTTCTTTTTCTTCTTCTTCTTCTTCTTCTTCTTCTTTTTCTTCTTCTTCTTCTTCTTCTTCTTCTTCTTCTTCTTCTTCTTCTTCTTCTTCTTCTTCTTCTTCTTCTTCTTCTTCTTCTTCTTCTTCTTCTTCTTCTTCTTCTTCTTCTTCTTCTTCTTCTTTTCTTTCTGAGTCGGATATGTAACGTGCACGTTGCTCAACGGGTGATGTCAACCACGGTCATTAGATCGAGTCAATACTAGATACCGAGGGGAGGTGGGCAGACATACATTTTAACGTTATGAAACCTGTTTTAACATGTCGGCTCAGGTGAAGGATTTGGATTAGACGCTATGCACATGTACGACTTTACTGAGGTCTTTCTGTGCTTTTAGTGGCAGTTTTAACTTTGTCCAGCCAGGGGATCATTAATGGGCTCAGAATACTGTGACGTATACTCTGCACACTGGACCTCGTTCTTATCGTCCATCTCTGATGGGACTAGTTGTCGAACCATCTACCTGGACCAAGTCGTGGGGGTGGGTGGGTGGGTGGGGGGGGGGTCAGGTTTTACTCTCGAAACAGCTTGTCGGGCACGAACCCACGACTTTTTGGTTGAGAGGCTGAACTTTAAAATCCTAACACATGTATAGGAACAACTCTGAAACGAAAACGATCTTGAGATCAGTAATTTTATAAACTGCTTGTTAAATATGGCTACATCTAGTCTTAATAGCCTGGCAAAAGAGCCTTTGACGCAGACAGAACGACCAACTGAGAATATATTATAGAGACTCTATGTTTCAAGCTTTCAGCCTTACTTTCTAAGGTCTCAATACTTCCAAATGACATCGGTGACCGAGTGGATAGGCTGCCGGCCCTGGATCATGAAGCATTGGGTTCGGATTCTACCAAAGCCAAGTCCACGTTATGTTCTGGAGATGGAAACTTAACGTAGGGTTTCCCCTTGTTGTTAATATCTTTTCCGCTTCACGCTATAGAAACTGGGATGACTAATAATATATAGTTGTTCAATAGCACTTTACCCGAGGCTTTACCACATTCCAATATCATGGGATGGGCAAGACGTGACAATGACTTTACCCGAGGCTTTACCCCATTCCATGGGATGGGCAAGACGTGACAATGACTTTACCCGAGGCTTTACCCCATTCCATGGGACAATGACTTTGAGGCTTTACCCCATTCCATGGGGTGGGCAACGTGACAATGACTTTACCCGAGGCTTTACCCCATTCCATGGGGTGGGCAAGACGTGACAATGACTTTGCTTTACCCCATTCCATGGGATGGGCAAGACGTGACAATGACTTTACCCGAGGCTTTACCCCATTCCATGGGATGGGCAAGACGTGACAATGACTTTACCCGAGGCTTTACCCCATTCCAATATCATGAATATCATGGGATGGGCAAGACGTGACAATGACTTTACCCGAGGCTTTACCCCATTCCAATATCATGGGATGGGCAAGACGTGACAATGACATGCAAATGACTTGTCGCACGGGTTTCGCGTGGTGCGTAGGCAAGGTGTGAAATACCGCGGTGTTCCTTGCTTGATCCATCTGCTTATTTCGGTTTTTATTCTCTCTCTGTGTGTGTGTCTGTATTGCCAAAGGTGTGGTCACTTTGAATTGGAGGATATGGCTGCCAGACCTAACGAACCATTAACGTAGTCACAGAAGGGAAGGGTGTGAACGAATGGTGATGTTGGTGGATTGAACTATCTCTGCAGTCGAGGACAGTGACCTCCCCTCCCCTGAGCGCCGCGTGTCGCCGTGACACGTCTACGTATACACATTCTCATGCTGAATATAGGATGGTTACCACTCTGTTTGTGTTGGTGTGTTTTTTCAGTGAGTGTTGAGACAACACAGTGTGTCACGAGAGTTGCAGCACACTTTGGTTTACTCAGAAAAAAGTTTCACGCAGGAAAATAAAGGACATCCATTCAAAAATGTGAAATACACCTAGATATCTAGATCTAGACTGAGAAAATAAAGGACAGCCATTCAAAAATGTGAAGAAAATAAAGGACACCTAGATCTAGACTGAAAAATAAAGGACATCCATTCAAAAATGTGAAATACACCTAGATCTAGACTGAGATAATAAAGGACATCCATTCAAAAATGTGAAGTACACCTAGATCTAGACTGAGAAAATAAAGGACATCCATTCAAAAATGTGAAATACACCTAGATCTAGACTGAGAAAATAAAGGACATCCATTCAAAAATGTGAAATACACCTAGATCTAAAGGACATCCATTCTGAGAAAATGAAAAAATAAAGGACATCCATTCAAAAATGTGAAATACACCTAGATCTAGACTGAAAAAATAAAGGACATCCATTCAAAAATGTGAAATACACCTAGATCTAGACTGAGAAAATAAAGGACATCCATTCAAAAATGTGAAATACACCTAGATCTAGACTGAAAAAATAAAGGACATCCATTCAAAAATGTGAAATACACCTAGATCTAGACTGAGATAATAAAGGACATCCATTCAAAAATGTTGAAAAACTGAAAAAATAAAGGACATCCATTCAAAAAGAAATACATCTAGATCTAGACTGAGAAAATAAAGGACATCCATTCAAAAATGTGAAATACACCTAGATCTAGACTGAGAAAATAAAGGACATCCATTCCAAAATGTGAAAAAAGATCTAGACTGAAAAAAAATAAAGGACATCCATTCAAAAAGATCTAGACTGAAAATAAAGGACATCCATTCAAAAATGTGAAATACACCTAGATCTAGACTGAGAAAATAAAGGACATCCATTCAAAAATGTGAAATACACCTAGATCTAGACTGAGAAAATAAAGGACATCCATTCAAAAATGTGAAATACACCTAGATCTAGACTGAAAATAAAGGACATCCATTCAAAAATGTGAAAACACCTAGATCTAGACTGAAAAAATAAAGGACATCCATTCAAAAATGTAAAAATACACTAGATCTAGACTGAAAATAAAGGACATCCATTCAAAAATGTGAAATACCTAGATCTAGACTGAGAAAATAAAGGACATCCATTCAAAAAATGTGAAAAACACCTAGATCTAGACTGAAAAATAAAGGACATCCATGTGGAGTTCGAAACGCTGGTCTTTGGAACGCTTCTAGCTGAGAAAATAAAGGCAAAAATGTTCATCTAGACTGAGAAAATAAAGGACATCCATTCAAAAATGTGAAAACACCTAGATCTAGACTGAGAAAATAATCACACCATGTGCAGTTCGCAAAATGAAACGATGGAATGTGGGGGTAGAGTGGACTGAGAAAATAAAGGGGGGGTAGAGTGGGGGGGGTTGTTTCTGTCTAAATTTACAGTAGGCACTTCGTTTATTAAGATTTCTGTGTGTGTGTGTGTGTGTGTGGGGGGTTTTGGTCTGGCCTACTCGGTTCTCAAAGGAAAATTATTATTATTATTATTATTATTATTATTATTATTATTATTATTATTATTATTATTATTATTATTTTTATTTATTTTTTCTATTATTATTAATATTATCCTGTTATTATTATTCGTTTATTATTATTTCTTATTATTATATTATTATTATTATTGGGGGGGTTATTATTCTTCTTGTTATTGTTCTTGTTATTATTATTATTATTATTATTATTATTATTATTATTATTATTATTATTATTTTTATTATTATTATTATTATTATTTTTTATTTATTTTTTTCAACTCTTCTTTTTTCTTCTTCTTGTTCCTGTTCCTGTTCATGTTCTTGCTCTTGTTCTTCTTTTTCTTCTTCTTCTTTTTCTTCTTCTTCTTCTTCTTCTTGTTCTTCTTGTTCTTGTTCTTGTTCTTCTTCTTCTTCTTCTTCTTCTTCTTCTTCTTCTTCTTCTTCTTCTTCTTCTTCTTCTTCTTCTTCTTCTTCTTTTCTTCTCCTCTTCCTCCTCTCTTTCTCCTCCTTCTTCTTTTTCTTCGTCTTCTTCTTCGTCTTCTTCTTCTTCTTTTTCTTCTTCTTCTTCTTCTTCTTCTTCTTCTTCTTCTTCTTCTTCTTCTTCTTCTTCTTCTTCTTCTTCTTCTTCTTCTTCTTCTTCTTCTTCTTCTTCTTCTTCTTCTTCTTCTTCTTCTTCTTCTTCTTCTTCTTCTTCTTCTTCTTCTTTTTCTTCTTCTTCTTCTTCTTCTTCTTCTTCTTCTTCTTCTTCTACTTCTTCTTTTTCTTCTTCTTCTTCTTTCTTCTTCTTCTTCTTCTTCTTCTTCTTCTTCTTCTTCTTCTTCTTCTTCTTCTTCTTCTTCTTCTTCTTCTTCTTCTTCTTCTTCTTCTTCTTCTTCTTCTTCTTCTTCTTCTTCTTCTTCTTCTTCTTCTTCTTCTTCTTCTTCTTCTTCTTCTTCTTCTTCTTCTTCTTCTTCTTCTTCTTCTTTTCTTTTTCTTCTTCTTTTTTCTTATTTTCCTTTTTCCTTTCTTCGTCTCCTTCTTCTTTCTCTCCTTTTTCCCTGTTCTTCTTCCTGTTGTTCGTAGGGACGAAGTGTATTCGTGTGTGTTACTGTTGTATCAGCGAATATTTTCTGCTTGTTCACATGCTTTACATTGGTGTTTTTCCTTTTTTGTTTTTAATGAAAGAAGGTCAATGCCTCGTTTGACTAAATTTTGTTATACGTATTGATTGCTCTCAGTTAAGCAACGGATCGAAACACTTCGGTGATTGCAGCTCGTTGCGTCCATGGCTAGGCTTGTGGCAGTAACCATCACCCAGCCTGGCCTTCCGAGATGCCATCATTTCTTCCTTCATGACCTTGTCTTTTGGCATCCTCAGTGCCGAGGTACTTCCTTGCCTCGCGAAATATAGCGGTAACGAGGCGATATTATCTTGTCTCCAGCCGTTATATTATTATGGTCTGCGATATTATCTTGTCTCCAGCCGATATATTATTATGGTCTGCGATATTTTGGCGATATATCTGGAGGGAATGATGACGTTGGATGTAGTTAACAAAGTGAGATGAGGGACAGCAACTGATGAATGGGATGGGAGAGACGGATCTATATTGAATGAGGACAAGGGATGACCGCCACAAAATATCGATAGTTACGAACTCTGTACA
>JAXRKP010001000.1:167397-183548 GCA_037039925.1 Doris montereyensis
GAAAACTGTGAGTTAGTAACCCTCAAGTCTTCAGGTTCGTGACCTTGGAATCTTTCAGCCATTGGAAACCTGATTTTGAGGTTTCGTTTTCTGTTTCGTTGTACAAAACAATGATTTTGAGGTCTCGTTTTTGTTGTTGTACAAAACAATGATTTTGAGGTTTCGTTTTTTGTTTTGTTGTACAAAACAATGATTTTGAGGTTTCGTTTTTGTTTCCTTGTACGAAACAATGATTTTGGTGTTGCCACAGCAAAATTCGTTTTAAAGACAAAATTAAAACACTGAACCATATTTCAATTAGTAACCAGACCGACCAACTCTCTCGCTCCCGTTGCTTTAAAACCCAATAGGGACTCTACAGAAAGACAAATACAGACAGACACAGATACAGACAGACACAGATACAGAAAAATGCAGATACAGACAGACACAGATACATAATGAGACTGGCAGCCTCTACTCCCCAGCTACAGCAGGTACACATACACAGGTGGATAGAAGGGCATAACGTGTGCATCTCAATGAGACAGCGTTGGGCCAAGAAGAACTGGGATGAAGAAAGTTGTGGTAAAACGCCCCCCTCCTCCCTTCACCTTCCTCCTCCTCCTTCTCCTCCTCCTTGTCGTTCGATCAAAACAACAAAGAGGCGACCATGCCGTTTCCTTAATATTGCGTTGAAAAGTCTGCCAAAATGAAAGGAAAACAGGCCATGCGGTTTTATTAGAAGGTATGCGTCTCTTGACTGAAAGAGAAAGAAACCCCAACGTTTGACAGCGGTCGTCATGAAAGCTGGCGTTTTTCATTACCAAGCAGTCTTGCCAATGCACAGAGTACACTCAAAGGGTACACATAAAGAGTACACATGGAGTGTACACATGAAGTGTACACACAAAGAGTACACATGCAATGTATACACAACGAGTAGACATGAAATGTATACACAAAGAGTAGACATAAAGAATACACATAAACAGTACACATGAAATGTATACACAAAGAGTAGACATAAAGAATACACATAAAGAGTACACATGAAATGTACACACAAAGAGTAGATATAAAGAATACACATAAAGAGTACACATGAAGTGTATATACAAAGAGTACACACAAAGAGTACACACAAAGAGTACACACAAAGAGTACGCACAAAGAGTACACACAAAGAGTACACACAAAGAGTACACACAAAGAGTACACACACAGAGTACACACAAAGATTAGACATGAAGAGTACACAAAAAGAGTAGACATGAAGAGTACACACAAAGAGTAGACACAAAGAGTACACACAAAGAGTAGACATGAAGAGTACACACAAAGAGTAGACATGAAGAGTACACACCAAGAGTACACACAAAGAGTACACACAAAGAGTATACATGAAGAGTACACTCAAAGAGTACACACAAAGAGTAGACATGAAGAGTACACACAAAGAGTACGCACAAAGAGTAGACACAAAGAGTACACACAAAGAGTACGCACAAAGAGTACACACAAAAGTAGACATGAATAGTACACACAAAGAGTAGACACAAAGAGTACACACAAAGAGTAGACATGAAGAGTACGCACAAAGAGTAGACATGAAGAGTAGACACAAAGAGTAGACACAAAGAGTAAACACAAAGAGTACGCACAAAGAGTACTCACAAAGAGTACACACAAAGAGTAGACACAAAGAGTAGACATGAATAGTACACACAAAGAGTAGACACAAAGAGTACACACAAAGAGTAGACACAAAGAGTACGCACAAAGAGTAGACATGAAGAGTAGACATGAAGAGTACACACAAAGAGTACACACAAAGAGTACACACACAAAGAGTACACACACACATAGAGTAGACATGAAGAGTACACACAAAGAGTACACACAAAGAGTACAAACAAAGAGTACACACAAAGAGTAGACATGAAGAGTACACACAAAGAGTAGACACAAAGAGTACAAACAAAGAGTAGACATGAAGAGTAGACACAAGAGTACACACAAAGAGTACACACAAAGAGTAGACACAAAGAGTACACACAAAGAATACACACAAAGAGTAGACACAAAGAGTAGACACAAAGAGTACACACAAAGAGTAGACATGAAGAGTACACACAAAGAGTAGACACAAAGAGTAGACATGAAATAGTACACATGAAGAGTACACACAAAGAGTACACAAAGAGAGTAGAATAGTACACACAAAGAGTACACACAAAGAGTAGACACAAAGAGTAGACATGAAGAGTACACATGAATAGTACACACAAAGAGTAGACATGAAGAGTAGACATGAAGAGTACACATGAATAGTACACACAAAGAGTAGACATGAAGAGTAGACATGAAGAGTATTAATGAATAGTACACAAAGAGTAGCCATGACGAGTACACATGAATAGTACACACAAAGAGTAGACATGAAGAGTACACATGAATAGTACACACAAAGAGTAGACATGAAGAGTACACATGAATAGTACACACAAAGAGTAGACATGAAGAGTACACATGAATAGTACACACAAAGAGTAGACATGAAAAGTACACATGAAGTGTACACACAAAGAGTACACATGAAGAGTACACACAAAGAGTAGACATGAAGAATACACACAAAGAGTACACACAAAGAGTAGACATGAAGAGTACGCACAAAGAGTACACACAAAGAGTACACACAAAGAGTACACACAACGAGTACACACAAAGAGTAGACATGAAAAGTACACACAAAGAGTAGACACAAAGAGTAGACATGAAGAGTAAACACAAAGAGTACACACAAAGATTAGACATGAAGATCACACACAAAGAGTACACACAAAGATTAGACATGAAGAGTGCACACAAAGGGTACACACAAAGATTAGACATGAAGAGTACACACAAGGAGTACACACAAAGAGTATACACAAAGAGTAGACATGAAGAGTACACACAAAGAGTACACACAAAGATTAGACATGAAGAATACACACAAAGATTAGACATGACGAGTACACACAAAGAGTACACACAAAGATTAGACATGAAGAGTACACACAAAGAGTACACACAAAGAGTACACACAAAGAGTAGACATGAAGAGTACACACAAAGAGTACACACAAAGAGTAGACATGAAGAGTACACACACAAAGAGTAGACATGAAGAGTAGTACACAAAGAGTACACACAAAGAGTAGACATGAAGAGTACACACAAAGAGTACACACAAAGATTAGACATGAAGAGTACACACAAAGAGTACACACAAAGATTAGACATGAAGAGTAAACACAAAGAGTACACACAAAGAGTACACACAAAGAGTACACACAAAGAGTATACATGAAGAGTAGACATGAAGAGTACACACAAAGAGTACACACAAAGAGTAGACATGAAGAGTACACACAAAGAGTACACACAAAGATTAGACATGAAGAGTACACACAAAGAGTACACACAAAGATTAGACATGAAGAGTACACACAAAGAGTACACACAAAGATTACACATGAAGAGTACACACAAAGAGTACACACAAAGATTAGACATGAAGAGTACACACAAAGATTAGACACAAAGAGTACACACAAAGATTAGACATGAAGAGTACATACAAAGAGTACACACAAAGATTAGACATGAAGAGTACACACAAAGAGTACACACAAAGAGTACACACAAAGAGTAGACATGAAGAGTACACACAAAGAGTACACACAAAGAGTAGACATGAAGAGTAGACACAAAGAGTAGACATGAAGAGTACACACAAAGAGTAGACATGAAGAGTAGACATGAAGAGTACACACAAAGAGTAGACATGAAGAGTACACACAAAGAGTACACACAAAGAGTACACACAAAGAGTAGACATGAAGAGTACACATAAAGGAGTACACACAAAGAGTAAACATGAAGAGTAGACATGAAGAGTAGACATGAAGAGTACACACAAGGAGTACACACAAAGAGTAGACATGAAGAGTACACACAAGGAGTACACACAAAGAGTAGACATGAAGAGTACACACAAAGAGTACACACAAAGAGTAGACATGAAGAGTACACACAAGGAGTACACACAAAGAGTAGACATGAAGAGTACACACAAGGAGTACACACAAAGAGTAGACATGAAGAGTACACAAAGAGTACACACAAAGAGTAGACACAAAGAGTACATGAAGAGTACACAAAGAGTACACACAAAGAGTACACACAAAGAGTAGACATGAAGAGTACTCACAAGGAGTACACACAAAGAGTAGACATGAAGAGTAGACATGAAGAGTAGACATGAAGAGAAGACACAAGGAGTACACACAAAGAGTAGACATGAAGAGTACACACAAGGAGTACACACAAAGAGTAGACATGAAGAGTAGACACAAAGAGTAGACATGAAGAGTACACACAAAGAGTAGACATGAAGAGTAGACATGAAGAGTACACACAAAGAGTAGACATGAAGAGTACACACAAAGAGTACACACAAAGAGTACACACAAAGAGTAGACATGAAGAGTACACACAAGGAGTACACACAAAGAGTAAACATGAAGAGTAGACATGAAGAGTAGACATGAAGAGTACACACAAGGAGTACACACAAAGAGTAGACATGAAGAGTACACACAAGGAGTACACACAAAGAGTAGACATGAAGAGTACACACAAAGAGTACACACAAAGAGTAGACATGAAGAGTACACACAAGGAGTACACACAAAGAGTAGACATGAAGAGTACACACAAGGAGTACACACAAAGAGTAGACATGAAGAGTAGACATGAAGAGTACACACAAAGAGTACACACAAAGAGTAGACATGAAGAGTACACACAAAGAGTACACACAAAGAGTACACACAAAGAGTAGACATGAAGAGTACACACAAGGAGTACACACAAAGAGTAGACATGAAGAGTAGTACACACAAAGAGTAGACATGAAGAGTAGACACAAGGAGTACACACAAAGAGTAGACATGAAGAGTACACACAAGGAGTACACACAAAGAGTAGACATGAAGAGTAGACACAAGAGTAGACATGAAGAGTAGACATGAAGAGTAGACATGAAGAGTAGACATAGACACAAAGAGTAGACATGAAGAGTACACACAAGGAGTACACACAAGGAGTACACATGAAGAGTAGACATGAAGAGTACACACAAAGAGTAGACATGAAGAGTAGACATGAAGAGTACACACAAGGAGTACACACAAAGAGTAAACATGAAGAGTAGACATGAAGAGTAGACATGAAGAGTACACACAAGGAGTACACACAAAGAGTAGACATGAAGAGTACACACAAGGAGTACACACAAAGAGTAGATATGAAGAGTACACAGAAAGAGTAGACATGAAGAGTACACACAAGGAATACACACAAAGAGTAGACATGAAGAGTAGACACAAGGAGTACACACAAAGAGTAGACATGAAGAGTAGACACAAGGAGTACACACAAAGAGTAGACATGAAGAGTACACACAAGGAGTACACACAAAGAGTAGACATGAAGAGTAGACATGAAGAGTAGACATGAAGAGTAGACATGAAGAGTACACACAAAGAGTAGACATAAAGAGTAGACACAAAGAGTACACACAAAGAGTAGACATGAAGGGTACACACAAAGAGTAGACATGAAGAGTAGACATGAAGAGTAGACATGAAGAGTACACACAAAGAGTAGACATGAAGAGTAGACATGAAGAGTAGACATGAAGAATAGACATGAAGAGTACACACAAAGAGTAGACATGAAGAGTACACACAAAAAGTACACACAAAGTACACACAGAAAGATTAGACATGAAGAATACACATAGACAAAGAGTACACACAAAGATTAGACATGAAGAGTACACACAAAGAGTACACACAAAGATTAGACATGAAGAGTACACACAAAGAGTTAGACATGAAGAGTACACACAAAGAGTACACACAAAGAGTAGACAAAGAGTAGACATGAAGAGTACACACAAAGAGTACACACACAAAAAGATTAGACATGAAGAGTACACACAAAGAGTACACACAAAGAGTAGACATGAAGAATACACACAAAGAGTAGACATGAAGAGTACACACAAAGTACACACAAAGATTAGACATGAAGAGTACACACAAAGATTAGACATGAAGAGTACACACAAAGAGTACACACAAAGATTAGACATGAAGAGTACACACAAAGAGTACACACAAAGATTAGACATGAAGAGTAAACACAAAGAGTACACACAAAGAGTACACACAAAGAGTACACACAAAAGTAGTACACAAAGAGTAGACATGAAGAGTACACACATGAAGAGAGTACACACAAAATTAGACATGAAGAGTACACACAAAGAGTACACACAAAGATTAGACATGAAGAGTACACACAAAGAGTACACACAAAGATTAGACATGAAGAGTACACAAAGAGTACACACAAAGAGTAGACATGAAGAGTACACACAAAGAGTACACACAAAGATTAGACATGAAGAGTACACACAAATATTAGACATGAAGAGAAGAGTACACACAAAAAGATTAGACATGAAGAGTACACACAAAGAGTACACACAAAGATTAGACATGAAGAGTACACACACACAAAGAGTACACACACAAAGAGTACACACAAAGAGTAGACATGAAGAGTAGACACAAAGAGTAGATGAAGAGTACACACAAAGAGTAGACATGAAGAGTACACACAAAGAGTAGACATGAAGAGTACACACAAAGAGTATGACAGTGAAGAGTAGACATGAAGAAGAGTACACACAAAGAGTAGACATGAAGAGTACACACAAAGAGTACACACAAAGAGTACACACAAAGAGTAGACATGAAGAGTACACACAAAGAGTACACACAAAAGTAGACATGAAGAGTAGACACAAAAGTACAGACATGAGACATGAAGAGTACACACAAAGAGTACACACAAAGAGTAGACATGAAGAGAAGAGTACACACAAAGAGTAGACATGAAGAGTGAAGAGTACACACACAAAGAGTAGACATGAAGAGTACACACAAAGAGTAGACATGAAGAGTACACATGAAGAGTACACACAAAGAGTAGACACAAAGAGTAGACACAAAGAGTAGACATGAAGAGTACACACAAGAGTACACACAGACATGAAGAGTAGACATGAAGAGTAGACACACAAAGAGTACACACAAAGAGTAGACATGAAGAGTACACACAAGAGTACACACATGAAGAGTACACACAAAGAGTACACACAAAGAGTAGACATGAAGAGTACACACAAAGAGTACACACAAAGAGTAGACATGTGAAGAGTACACACAAAGAGTAGACACACAAAGAGTACACACAAAGAGTAGACACAAAGAGTAGACATGAAGAGCACACAAGGACACACAAAGAGTAGACATGAAGAGTAGACATGAAGAGTACACACAAAGAGTAGACATGAAAAGACATGAAAGTAGACATGAAGAGTACACACAAAGAGTACACACAAAGAGTAAGACACAAAGAGTAGACATGAAGAGAGACACAAAGAGTACACACACAAAGAGTAGACACAAAGAGTAGACATGAAGAGTACACACAAAGAGTAGACATGAAGAGTACACACAAAGAGTACACACACAAAGAGTAGACATGAAGAGTACACACAAAGAGTACACATGAAGAGTAGACATGAAGAGTACACACAAAGAGTACACACAAAGAGTAGACATGAAGAGTACACACACATGAAGAGTACACACAAAGAGTACACACAAAGATTAGACATGAAGAGAGTACACACAAAGAGTACACACAAAGAGTACACACGAAGAGTACACACAAAAAGTACAGACAAAGAGTACACACACAAAAAGCATACACACAAAGAGTACACAAACATTAGACAAAAGTACACACCAAGAGTACACATGAAGAGTACACACAAAAAGCATACACACTAAGAGTACACTAGACATGAAGAGCACACACAAAGAGAGATTACACATGAAGCATACACAGAAAGAGTACACACAAATATTAAATAGTACACACACAAAGAGTACACATGAAGCATACACACAAAGAGTACACACAAAAAGTACACACAAAGAGTACACATGACGTTTATACACAAAGAGGACACACAAAGAGTACACACGAAGGAACACACAGACATCTCCGGTTTTTGTCTCTCCGAATGTACTAGACAACACGAGGATCTGGCCTACGTGGAATTAGTCCATGGATTTCTTGTTATCATGGGGAAGATGGAGATAAGACACAAGGAGACAAAGAGTAGACTGAACAAGGAGTCGCAAATAGCATTGAAGAGTCAACAAAAAATTCCCCCAAAGAGTTCCCACTCTCCAAAAAACAAAAAACGAAAACAAAACAAGCACAGTCCCCTCCCCCTTCCCTCCCCCTAAAACCCCCACGGGATACCAAAACCAAAAAGTTCGAAGCTAACTGATGACTCATACTTGTCGGCCTTTGTCACCGCCTTCTGTTGATACCAAAAGCAACACAGCTTTTCATCCTTTAGATATCACAACAACACAGCTAGACATGAAGAGTTCATCCTTTAGAATCACAACAACACAATCCTTTAGATATCACAGCTTTGAAGATCAGCTTTTCATCCTTAGATACCACAACAACACAGCTTTTCATCCTTTAGATATCACAACAACACAGCCCTCCCTTCGTCCTATAGATACCCCGAAGAACCTTTTCATCTTATAGATATCACAACAACACAGCTTTTCATCCTTTAGATACCACAACAACACAGCTTTTCATCCTATAGATACCACAACAACACAGCTTTTCATCCTTTAGATATCAAAAACAACACAGCTTATCATCCTATAGATATCACAACAAGCTTTTCATCCAGATACCACAACAACACATCTTTTCATCCTATAGATATCACAACAACACAGCTTTTCATCCTATAGATACCACAACAACACAGCTTTTCATCTTATAGATATCACAACAACACAGCTTTTCATCCTATAGATATCACAACAACACAGCTTTCCATCCTTTAGATATCACAACAACACAGCCTTTCATCCTATAGATACCACAATAACACAGCTTTTCATCCTATAGATACCAAAACAACACAGCTTATCATCCTATAGATACTACAACAACACAGCTTTTCATCCTTTAGATACTACAACGACACATCTTTTCATCCTATAGATAACACAACAACACTAACACAGCTTTTCATCCTTTAGATATCACAACAACGCAGCTTTCATCTTATAGATATCACAACAACACAGCTTTTCATCCTTATAGATATCACAACAACACAGCTTTTCATCCTATGGATATCACAACAACACAGCTTTTCATCCTTTAGATACAACAACAACACAGCTTTTCATCCTTTAGATATCACAACAACACAGCCTTTCTTTCATCCTTTAGATATCACAACAACACAGCTTTTCATCCTTTAGATATCACAACAACACAGCTTTTCATCCTTTAGATATCACAACAACACAGCTTTTCATCCTTTAGATATCACAACAACACAGCTTTTCGTTCTTTTAGATATCACAACACAGCTTTTCATCCTTTAGATACCACAACAACACAGCTTTTCATCCTTTTGATATCACAACAACACAGCTTTTTATCCTTTAGATATCACAACAACACAGCTTTTCATGCTTTAGATATCACAACAACACAACTTTTTATCCTTTAGATATAACAACAACACATCTTTTCATCCTTTAGATATCACAACAACACAGCTTTTCATCCTTTAGATATCACAACAACACAGCTTTTCATCCTTTATATACCACAACAACACAGCTTTTCATCCTTTATATATCACAACAACACAGCTTTTCATCCTTTAGATAACAAAAAACCCACAGCTTTTCATCCCTTTGATATCACAACAACACAGCTTTTTATCCTTTAGATATCACAACAACACAGCTTTTCATCCTTTAGATATCACAACAACACAGATTTTCACCCTTTAGATATCACAACAACATAGCTTTTCATTCTTATATCTACATCTTAAATGTATCTTTATATACCACAATTACTGAGATTTTCATAGTTTGTCAAAAAATCCATAGTTATTCTTATCCTTTAGATATCTTAACAATACAGCTTTTCATCCTTTAGATATCAAAACAACAGCTTTTCATTTGTCATCCACAGCTTTTCATCCTATATCTAGATCTTAACTGTATCTAGAGGCCTAGCCACTATTACTGAGATGATAGGTTGTTTGTCATCCATAGTTATTCTTATATCTAGATCTTAAATGTATCTAGAGGCCTAGCCACTATTACTGAGATGATAGGTAGTTTGTCATCCATAGTTATTCTTATATCTAGATCTTAACTGTATCTAGAGGCCTAGCCACTATTACTGAGATGATAGGTGGTTTGTCATCCATAGTTATTCTTATATCTAGATCTTAACTGTATCTAGAGGCCTAGCCACTATTACTGAGATGATAGGTAGTTTGTCATCCATAGTTATTCTTATATCTAGATCTTAACTGTATCTAGAGGCCTAGCCACTATTACTGAGATGATATGGTAGTTTGTCATTAGTTATTCTTATATCTAGATCTTAACTGTATCTCTAGCCACTATTATGAGATGATAGGTAGTTTGTCATCCATAGTTATTCTTATATCTAGATCTTAACTGTATCTAGAGGCCTAGCCACTATTAGTGAATGATAGGTAATTGTCATCCATAGTTATTCTTATATCTAGATCTTAACTGTATCTAGAGGCCTAGCCACTATTCTGAGATGATATGGCTATATGTATTAGTAATGAGGAATTCTATTCTAGTTATGGCTATATGTATTAGTAATGAGGAATTCTATTCTAGTTATGGCTATATGTATTAGTAATGAGGAATTCTATTCTAGTTATGGCTATATGTATTAGTAATGATGAATTCTATTCTAGGTATGGCTATATGTATTAGTAATGATAAATTTTATTCTAGTTATGGCTATATGTATTAGTAATGATGAATTCTATTCTAGTTATGGCTATATGTATTAGTAATGATGAATTCTATTCTAGTTATGGCTATATGTATTAGTAATGATGAATTCTATTCTAGGTATGGCTATATGTATTAGTAATGATAAATTTTATTCTAGTTATGGCTATATGTATTAGTAATGATGAATTATATTCTAGTTATGGCTATATGTATTGTAATGATGAATTCTATTCTAGTTATGGCTATATGTATTAGATGAATCATATTCCAGTCGTGGCTATATGTATTAGTAATGATGAATTTTATTCTAGTTATGGCTATATGTATTAGTAATGATGAATTATATTCTAGTCGTGGCTATATGTATTAGTAATGATGAATCATATTCTAATCGTGGCTATATGTATTAGTAATGATGAATTTTATTCTAGTCGTGGCTATATGTATTAGTAATGATGAATTCTATTCTAGTCGTGGCTATATGTATTAGTAATGATGAATTCTATTCTAGTCGTGGCTATATGTATTAGTAATGATGAATTCTATTCTAGTCGTGTCTATATGTATTAGTAATGATGAATTCTATTCTAGTCGTGTCTATATGTATTAGTAATGATGAATTCTATTCTAGTCGTGGCTGTATGTATGAGGAAAATGAAGAAGATAACTAGTCATGGTGCTATTATGTATTAGTATGATGAATTCTATTTATTCGTGTAACACTGAATATAGTGCTATTCGTGTAACACTGAATATGGTGTATGTGTGAAACAAGAAATAATGTGTATTATTCGTGTAACAGTGAATATGGTATTATTCGTGTAACACTGAATATGGTGCTATTCGTGTAACACTGAATATGGTGCTATTCGTGTAACACTAAATATGGTATTATTCGTGTAACACTAAATATGGTGCTATTCGTGTAACACTGAATATGGTGCTATTCGTGTAACAGTGAATATGGTGCTATTCGTGTAACACTAAATATGGTGCTATTCGTGTAACACTAAATATGGTGCTATTCGTGTAACACTAAATATGGTGCTATTCGTGTAACACTAAATATGGTGCTATTCGTGTAAAACTGAATATGGTGCTATTCGTGTAACACTAAATATGGTGCTATTCGTGTAACACTGAATATGGTATTATTCGTGTAAAACTGAATATGGTGCTATTCGTGTAACACTAAAATATGGTGCTATTCATGTAAAACTGAATATGGTGCTATTCATGTAAAACTGAATATGGTGCTATTCGTGTAAAACTGAATATGGTGCTATTCATGTAAACTGAATATGGTGCTATTCGTGTAACACTGAATATGGTGCTATTCGTGTAAAACTAAATATGGTGCTATACGTGTAACGCTAAATATGGTGCTATTCGTGTAACACTAAATATGGTGCTATTCGTGTAACGCTAAATATGGTGCTATTCGTGTAACACTAAATATGGTGCTATTCGTGTAACACTAAATATGGTGCTATTCGTGTAACACTAAATATGGTGCTATTCTAGTATCACTGAATATGGTATTATTCGTGTAACACTAAATATGGTGCTATTCGTGTAACACTAAATATGGTGCTATTCGTGTAACACTAAATAATTATTCGTGTAACACTAAATATGGTGCTATTCGTGTAACACTGAATATGGTATTATTCGTGTAACACTAAATATGGTGCTATACGTGTAACACTAAATATGGTATTATTCGTGTAACACTGAATATGGTATTATTTGTGTAACACTAAATATGGTGCTATTCGTGTAACACTAAATATGGTGCTGTTCGTGTAACACTAAATATGGTGCTATTCGTGTAACACTAAATATGGTGCTATTCGTGTAACACTAAATATGGTGCTATTCGTGTAACACTGAATATGGTATTATTCGTCTAACACTAAATATGGTGCTGTTCGTGTAAAACTGAATATGGTGCTATACGTGTAACACTAAATATGGTGCTGTTCGTGTAAAACTGAATATGGTGCTATACGTGTAAAACTGAATATGGTGCTATTCGTGTAACACTGAATATGGTATTATTCGTCTAACACTAAATATGGTGCTATTCGTGTAAAACTGAATATGGTGCTATACGTGTAACGCTAAATATGGTATTATTCGTGTAACACTAAATATGGTGCTGTTCGTGTAAAACTGAATATGGTGCTGTTCGTGTAAAACTAAATATGGTGCTGTTCGTGTCAAACTAAATATGGTGCTATTCATGTAACACTAAATATGGTGCTATACGTGTAACACTAAATATGGTGCTATTCGTGTAACACTGAATATGGTATTATTCGTCTAACACTAAATATGGTGCTATTCGTGTAAAACTGAATATGGTGCTATACGTGTAACACTAAATATGGTATTATTCGTGTAACACTAAATATGGTGCTATTCGTGTAACACTAAATATGGTGCTATACGTGTAACACTAAATATGGTATTATTCGTGTAACACTAAATATGGTGCTATACGTGTAACACTAAATATGGTGCTGTTCGTGTAACACTAAATATGGTGCTGTTCGTGTGACACTAAATATGGTGTTATTCGTGTGACACTAGATTTGGTGATCATGCCAAAAGGAAAGTCCGTAAACCAAATATAGATACATGTTAAATTTACGTCGCGTTAAGATAAGAAAAATAGAGTGAGGCCAACAATTATTTGATAACTTTACATAACAAAGAGTTAAAATCACATCATTTTCAAACAATACAACCCCGAATTTGCGCGATTAGTCACAGAAGATCTCTTTAGGTATTCGAAAAAAATAAGCAGTTTTTCTAGAAGAGTTGTTTCGTTACATTTCTGCTCTCGCAATGAAATCTATATTTTCCTTTATGGTCGCTTTTTATCGGTTTTCCACGGTTTTAGAAATGCTGTAGATTGCACACCTAGCCACCTTTGTGAAGGATAGCGCTCTTTTGGCAGACGCATTGTTTTCACACGCTTCAGTGTGTGGAGGGAGAAAAGCGCATTCCATGTCGATCACGATGAAGCTCACATCAATCAAGAGACATTGAATGATGATGCCAATAAGAGGCTATCTGCCGAAACACCAAACGAGAAGAAAGACAACAACAGTAACAACAACGACGACAACAACAACAACAACAACAACAACAACAACAACAACCACAACAACATCAAAGAAATCCACATCGCCACCTCCTGCAGTATGAATAATAATATCACCAGCAACACTTTCATCACTGTTATGGTTGCAAAAGTATCAGCCACAACAACAACACCACCACTAATAACTCCAACAACAGTAGCCACAATAGCAACAACGTCAACAACACCGACAATGACAACACCAGCAACAATAACAACAACAATAGCAAACGCAACAACAGCTACAACAATAACACCAATCAAAACAACGATTATAACAGCAACAACAGCAACGTAACAACAATAGCAACAACAACAGCAAACAACATAAACATTTTCAACTTCAAAACATAGGGCGGATTAGGAACCCGATAGATAAAGATATAACCAACCTACTGGTTTACACAGCCGTGACTAGTCGTCTTGACTAGTGTAACTCACTTTTGCACGGTCTCCTAAGTGCACCACTCAGCGATTACAGAAACTCCGAAAATAGAGCAGCAAGGATAATAAACGAAATAAAAGCAAGGAACATGTCAATCTCTTCATTGGCTGCCAATCAATTTTACAATTCAATTCAAAATAGCCAGTCTGATCTACGAATTTGTCAATGATATGGCTCCCGACTATCTTCAATTCTTGATTACCATAATTTGTCAATTACATGGCCCCCGACTATCTTCAATCCTTGATCACCATAATTTGTCAGTGATATGACCCCCAACTATCTTCAATCCTTGATCACCATAATTTGTCAATGACATGGCCCCCGACTATCTTCAATCCTTGATCACCATAATTTGTCAATGACATGGCCCCGACTATCTTCAATCCTTGATCACCATAATGTGTCAATGACATGGCCCCCGACTATCTTCAATTCTTGATCACCATAATTTGTCAATGACATGGCCCCCGACTATCTTTAATCCTTGATCACCATTTATAAACCTTATTGACCTCTTCGTTCGTCCCATCAACTACAGCTTCAAAGAAAGATGTTCATTAAATCCTCGTTTTCTGCCCGCGCTTTCTAATCCCGGGATTCCCACATTTGGAACTCTCTTTCTCTGGAAACAAGAACTAGTCCCAGTCTTTCGGCCTTCAAAAGTGAACTTTTTAGTATAGTCTGCCAGTGAAATTGTTGTCTACAATAATTGTATTTTATATTATATTAGATATACATATATCTGTGTGTGTGTGTGTGTGTGTGTGTATGCGTGTGTATATATGTGTATATATATGTTATAAGTTGTAACATGACATGGTATTTCCTGGTATACTTTCTCGAAATGTTCAGCGCCATTGATCACTTCTAGGTGCATGTCGGTGCTATATATAAACAATTAATTTTCTCTCCTTTTCTCTCTAAATAAACAAAACTAACAATAACAACAACAACAACACAACTACTAGATATTATTAAAAACCTTTCAGTAATCAAAGCCAACCACACGTTATGATACATTAGCTATTACTATTGCTATTACTATTGCTATTACTATTGCTATTACTATTGCTATTACGATTACACTCGATATCAAGATTTAGCAAAGACATTTGTGCCTTGCCTTCAACAAAAACCAGGCCCATCTCCTTGTTCCATCCACCTGCCACCAAATGGGGGGGGGGGGGCTACTCAAGTACAAGGGATTGACCCGTTTGTTATCACCTAGTGTGCCAATCATAAGCCATGCCGGAGTCTGTCTCTTGAGATTTTGGATTTGTTGACATAGATGACAAGTCCCAACCACCCCCTCCCCACCCCTCCGCCCCACTCCGCCTCCTCCGCCCCACTCCGCCCCACTCCGCCTCCCTCCGCCCCCGTTCTCATTTTCCCTTGTGATGTCTGCTTTAATAGAAGGCGTCCACAACTTCACGTGACTGCCTTGTTTTCCTACTCTGTTTTATGGATGTTTACAGGTTTTATCTTTGAGTCCAGATTTATCCAGTGGCAGTTTTTGTTGGCACACAGC
>JAXRKP010001001.1:5000-7500 GCA_037039925.1 Doris montereyensis
GTTTGTTTTTGGAAATGTATTCATTTCTACCAATACAAATGGAAATACTGTATAAATGTGCCACTAAAAAGCCCTACTATTTAAATATAAAAACCCAAGCAGTAAAGTGGTTTGAACCGACACAACCTAGATCTTTTCATCCCAAGAAAACAACAGGGACAAGGCAATATAGTAAGCTTACAATAGATAGGAATAAAAGACGAACTGCCAGATATAGATCTAGATATGTTGTATAATAAAATATGCATGGTAAATAAATGAAAGAATACCATTTCCTCATTGCTTTTGATACATTTCTATAATCATAATATATTATTAATTTTAAATCATTATGTATCTTGCCGAATGGCATTGGCTAATTACATCTCTAACGATTATTTACGATTATAATTTGTTCCACGAATGCTGCCGTTTCTTGCGTTTGTTCCCAGCCATTTCGTGATGTTGTCTACTATCAATATAGATCCATAGAAAAACAGCTCTGGACAATTGGCAGCAGGTGCTTGCATGTGTGCGTGGATTAGGAAGTCCTGTCCTCCATGAGTTTCCTGCTGCCTTGCATGTGGGGTTTTACTGACCAACGGCTAAACGAGTTAACCCCGGCGGAAAATAACAACCTGCTGCCTTGCATGAGGATTTTGGCTTACCAAAGGCTAAGGGAGCTAACCTGACAGAAAACTACAAACAAAGCCTCGTGACCTCAAGGTGGCAACCCCACCATCTACTTAGGGAACACTGGGCTATCGCCTGCTTGCCAAAACAACCGATTCCTTGTGAGAACTAATTGTGAAATACCGGGATTGAACTTAAGAAGACACCCTGAAACAAACAGAGACTGTTATTTTTTGGAACATGGAATGTTAAGGCAATAAATGGAAAAGACTTATAATAAGAAAATTTCAAATTAGACATCTTGGCCATGACAGAAGCAAAGAAAAAAGGAGGGAAAGAATGTAGGACAGAATGATACTTTAAATCTCCTCAGGAGTAGATGTAAAAGATAGACCTATAGCAGGTGTAGGCCTCCTAATGCATAAAACACAAGAAAAGCTACTAGAAAGTTGGAAATTTGTGAGCCCACGGCTATATAAGTTAAACATTAAACCAAAACAAAGAGAAATTAAATTATGAATTGCTTGCAGACCGAGCGAAAGACGCCACCAAAGAAGAAAAAGATATCGTCGAAAACACAAAAAGTTGCAGAGAATCTCAAACCGAAACAGGAAGTAAGATTTAAATATTAGAGTAGTCAACAATGAAGAAACATCAGGGAGAGCGATACGTAAAGAAAGAGAGACAACCCGATCGCCGGCTGAGAGTTAAGCCGCAGGGACGCACAAGCCCCTTGCCAACTAAGGGCGTAAGCTTTAGTCTCCGTTTCAATGGTACTCTAGAGCAGCTCAAAACGTAATTCACCCCAGAAAGAAGAAGAAAAAGAAGAAGAAGAAGAAGAGATAGACTAATAGATTTCTGCCTAAAGAAAAACATGGAAATAGCCAACATCATTTTTCCCACATAAATGTATTCACAAATATACAAGAGTAAATGAAGACAGATGTGAAAAGTCAGTCATGGACTACATAATAATTAGCAGTTCCCTTTTTATACAGTACAATGGACGCAAGAGTTGACAGAGGAGCTGGAATATTTAGTGATCATCACCTACTGATTGCCAGAATGAGATACTGACTGACGATAACAAACAGAAAAGAAAGAAAAGAAAGTTACTTAACTCAAAATAAAAGAAGTAAATAAGCCAATAGTAAAACAGATATACTATCTAGGATTTTAAAAAGATTTATCAGTGAAAGGCAGATAGATCTGAATGATAGCACAATAGAAGAAAAGTGGCAACTGAATAAAGAAACACTCCTCAGTTGTACTGAGATGTATGTGGTAGGAAGCACATTAAAGGAGATGGGAAAAGAACAGCATGGTGACATGAGACTATTAAAACTAATATCAAAGAAAAGAAAGGGATTATTTGAAAAATCATTTGCAAACAAAGAGGCCAGAGGATAGGATAGATTTCGTGAGTAAAAGAATTATCGCCAAAGAGGAAGTGAGGAAAGCAAAACAGGAACATTGGTAAGAGTTTGGACAAAGACTTCAAGAAAGCTACCAAAGAAATCAAAAGCTGATCTGAGGAGCAATGAAAGGCATGAGAAAGACTAAAGCATGCCCAATACGACAAATTAAGAACACCAAAGGAGAAGTAATGAAAGAAGGCAATGAAAATATGCAAACATGAGAAAGTAATTTCAACAATTAGATAATCGCTCTAGAACATATGAAACAAGAAGTACTGATCAATTAGTGAGAATGACAGGTAACCCAGATGAGACAGCTAAAGATATAATTATTTCAATGGAAGAAATCCAAACAGTTATACGAAAAGCGAAATGAGAAAAGGCCCAGGAACAGATCACGTTTATCCAAAAATGATTAAAAATCAATGGAGAGAGGCAGACAAACTACTACATGCAATATGTCAACATGC
>JAXRKP010001001.1:17500-70000 GCA_037039925.1 Doris montereyensis
TTATTATTATTATTATTAATTATTATTATTATTATCATTATTATTATTATTATTATTATTAATATAATTGTCATATCCCATGATTATATCATGATTACTTAGCATTATTATGCGCAAAATTATTAATTAATTCCTATCAAAATTATCGATTATATTATTATTATTATTATTGTTATTATTATTAAATTATTAGCAAATCAAATTAAATTATTATTATTATTATTATTATTATTATTATTATTATTATTATATTATTATTAGTATTAGTCCCCCTTATTATTTTTATTATAATTATGATTATGATTATTATTATTATTCCCAATGATTATGATTATTTAATTATGATTAATTATTAGATATTATTACTATTATTATTATTATTATTATTATTATTATTGGGTTATTATTATTTTTATTATTATTATTATTATTTGATTATTATTATTATTATTATTATTATTATTATTATTATTATTATTAATTATTATTATTATTATTATATTCAATATTACTATTAGTATACATCGGTCATTTTATTATTTTAATTATTATTATTATTTTTATTATTTTTATAATTATTTATTTTGTTATTATTATTGTTATTATTATTGTTATTATTATTATTATTATTGTTGTTGTCATTTTATTGCATTATTATTGAACGGGATGTTAAGTTGGATTGTTATTGTTATTGTTATTATTATTGTTATTGTTATTGTTATTGTTATTGTTATTGTTATTGTTATTCTATTGTCATTGGGGCCAACATTGTTAACACATCCATTTGACACACTCCGCTATCGGCGCGTACTTTTATTTGGATTTTTATTTAAGTTTTTATTACAGTTAAGCACCACATTATTTTTATTAATGTACAAACATTTTTCAGGATTACTATTTTGAATGAACTTGTCGTGCTGTTCGTATGTTTATTCTCATTGGTTCAAACCATACGCGTAAATAAGTCCAATTATATCAAACCCTTGGGCAAGAAGAAGACAGTAAATGGAGCTTCTATCTGAGTTTGGGCAAAACTTTGGCCTGTTTGATGCATCCGGTGTTTCCTTTTCAAATGGGGGACAAATCCGGAGGAATTCCAATCAAATTAAAAACAAGGATTTTGGGAGATTCATTTAACGTAATCGGAGACGGGTGATAGTGATAGTGATAATTACTGCGTTGAAGATTTTAAGATGGATAAATCAAACTGAAATCAAACTATCCAAACTTTTCAAGGCCAAGACAACGTCTCACCCCCTACTCCCTGCCGCCCGAGACATAGAATTGGAAGGCAGATTTGCAGTGGTTAAAGAAATATAGACAGGAGAATAATGTTAATTTAAACACTTTTGCAGAAAACCAAAACGCAGGTTAGATAGTTGTGAACGGGAAACAAGTTGATAAATAAGTATCCTTTGACACATTAGGCGCGCACCGCATACTGATTTTTTTATGTAAACCAATGTGAATGAAATTTATTGTAGTGACCGCCACGCAATGATCGCCAGTAAATGGAGCTAAGTCTAAAGCGTTCGAGGAAGATTTGAGTTGACCGGCAGTTAAGATTTTTTGAAATCAGCCAAGCCTGGCAAAGAGATGGATGGGTTACGACACCAATTGCGACTGGCGTATCTGTCAACGCCGTCGCTAAAACTACCGTGCAATTTCCACCTAATAACATATCATAATTTTAATTACTTGCTATAGATAGAACATTGACCCGTATCGTTTGCGTCATTTATCAAATCGATCGCTTTCCTAACGGTTGGCTAGTCAACCTCACAGATTATGTAGATCTAGACGACGTCTCTGTCTTATAAGCAGCGCAAAGGCAAACAGAGCGACCTCTAGCAGCCTATATAATATATATATATATATATATATATATATATATATATATATATATATATATATATATATATATATATATATATATATATATATATATATATATATAATAGGAGGCCTTGTCTCTATCCAAACGCTGGACGACATGGAATGGCAAGCAGTGGAGCAAAGAGTTATGTCGAAAATGACGTATAATGGCACGAGATTGTATAGCATTGTTGAGAATACACGCGACCGATTCTTATTACGTTAAGATTTTTTAAATATCGATTTTCCAAACTTAAGCTCAGACGACACTTTAATTATTAAAAAATCAGCCCAAAAAATTTGTTGACAAGCATGTTTCAAAGTCTAAATTTTTATTTTAGCCCTGTCCCCGTCTATACTAGATCTAAAGATATAATATTAATCATGAATGGCTGTCTGTAAAGCTAGATCGAGATCGAGATGTAGAGGTTAGAAAGAAGAATGAGAATTGAATCTTAAATGTCTTCACTTAAAATTTAGAAAATCTATTCCTTTCATCATATTTATTTACTTATTAAATTATTGAAACCAGTATATGTGTCTTGTGTATTTTTTTACGAATTAAAATACTAATGATGCCACATCATGTTTACAATTATTGTCTCGAACACTGTCAGTCTTGTCAGCTGCATAAGTCTTAATGATGACGAGGCTTGCAGACTGGGACTGGAGCGCATGGTGGGGGTGGAGTTATTCTGATGGCTCGCAGAAACGCCCCATGGCTTTGAACATATTGACATTTTAGAAGCACAAGAAAAAGAGTAGAAGCTAATAAAAGTTTTACAATTAACCAACATGCGTAGTGAGAGTAGCTGAAACGTATCGAAAAATTTGATGTAGATATAGGAATACATGTGTTCTAAGTCCTCATTTGTTTATCACATTTATGGATTGAGTAGCAAAGGCATCATCAAAAATGAAGAACATGAATGTAGGTGTGTAGAAATTCACACCAGTAATTATATCAACTTTCATTTGCTGATGAGTTCGATCTATTAAGAAAATCAGATAAAGACTTTCAGTATTAATGATATCAACATGTTGAATAATGAACTAGTTAAAAGAGGAAAGAACGCAAATGCAAAGAAAACAGAAAAAGTGCTAGTAAATAAGGAAACTAAATCAGAAAATCTTAAACTAGGTATAGACATGTTAAAACAAGTTCAAAGCTACAATTGCCTCAGAGTAAAAAATTAATTCAGAGGGAAGACTAAGGAGAAGAAACCAATCAGAGAATCTAAAAAAGGCAATGACTATAATGATATAATTATCTAGGAAAGTCATTTATAGGTAGATTCTAAACAAGAATTGTCAACAAAAACCAAAAAATGGCAGTATGCAACACAGTTTATTGTCCTTCCTATTTTATGGAAGTGAAACCTGGACCTTATACAGTAAAAAATATTGTAGAGTTAAGTACCAGCAGCTGAAATGAAATATCTAAGAAGGTAGGGAAACTTTAAACAGACAAAATCAGAAATACAATTATAAGAGATCAAACCAAAACAGATGGCGCAAAAACTAAGATAGAAATAAATCAACTCAGATGGTTTGGGTATGTAAATAGAATGAATGGTAAGAGAATGACTAATTCAGTACACAATGCTAAAACCCAAGGTAAAGATAAAAAGGCACACTCGGAGAACATGGGAAGAAGATGTAAAAAGAGAAGAAGGAAACAGAAAATGTCAGGACAGGGTGGCCTTGACAAGGATTATTTTGGTCATGTAAACCCATACACTGGAAGGTAGAATAGTAAGTTCTTCTGGGCCGTTGCGGCCCATAGAGTCGGAGCTTATCCCGGTTTCAATAGCGTGAAGCTGAACATGTGATGATAATTACCTCCTGGCCATAAGTCTAATCTGACGCAGGTTTTTACTCCTACTTGTGCCCATTTGGAACTGGCAGAGTGGGGAAATGCGTGTTAAGTGTATTTCCCAAAGAACATAATGTCGGACCTAGCTTTGCTAGGATTCAAACTAGGATCTCAGTCAGGCAGCCTAACCGCTCGGCCACCGATACCACAGGAAGGTAGAATGGGAACTTATAAAACAGAACAAAAAGAAAGACAAAAAGAGGATTTGTCTATCTGTGATACACATCTGTCTGTCCTCGAAAATCCAACAAATTCTTATTTTTATTTTTAGCCTTTTTCAACTTTAATCAAATTTGTCTCTCCTTTAAAACAATTCAAATTGAAGCCATATTATTGGTTAATAAAGTTGCTTCAACTTTAATTCTGTTGAGTTTTTTTGTTTGTTTTTTTTACATGTACCATATATTATAGCTAGGTGTGACTCATGAGACATTTGTTGCAATGGCGTAAAAGGTAAGCAGGTATCCAAATCACGGTATGGCCGTGTGACGGAAAATACTAAATGAATCTTTATTAAACGAACAAAAATACTAGCCACTTGGCTTTCAACATAGGTTTATTAACACGATAGAACAATAAACAACGTTTACAATTGTATAATTGTTTTTAGTGTATAATGATTTTTTTTGCGATGTGAAAAGACAATAATATATATGCTACCGGAGAAGATCTAATTCTCTAACTTTGCGCCCCCTCGAGAAAAAGTTTAACCGGCCTTTGACTACCTATATGAACTGAAATATAGAATCTAAACTATAGAAAGGATATTAAAATAAAATGATTGAAACAAATTGAGTCTTACCTTGATCTAAATACAATAACCAATTTACAAAAACAAAAGCTTCACTCCAACCAATGAAGTAATAAATTAGACTTGTTTTTAAACACAAGAAATATTCAGAGCGATAAGATGTGACCTAGAAGTAAAACTAGAAGTGGTTGTCATTTCCATTAACGAGGTCTTTCATACGGCATCCAGCCATGCCTAGCTTTTATTTCTTATTCGTTCACGGTACCTAGTACTGCCGCTGGCGTACCAGACCCATGCCAGTTTTGATGTATAGCCTTTTATTATAACTATAATCTTGTAATACACGCAGTTGTCTTTTTTCAATATTGACTATGAAATTAAATGTAGGGGTGATACACAGACTGAACAAAAGAGTAATCTGATTAACTCTTCGTACGTGGGCTATTTTATTTTATTTTATTTTAATGGGCATGGTGCACGTAGGGGAGGGGTGTACGTAGGGGAGGGGTGTACGGATGGGAGGGGTGTACGTAGGGGAGGGTGTACGTAGGGGAGGGTGTGGGTGGGGAGAGGGGCATAGGGGAATGGTGAGGGGGGGGGGGGCGTTGTATGGCCTACTACTTGGACACTGTCACGTATAGAACTAGAAAGACCTACGCCATTGCCTAACCATTCACCTTCAATAATGTCTTCAAAGTTGCTATGGCCTTAGAGCCCATTTCTCCGAGTCTCTATAGCGCGGAGCGGAAAAAGATGAAAATATATCATCACTTCTGCTCTAAACAGGAAGCTATATGTTGCAAGTTTCCCTCATCAGTTAATAATGTTACTCCTTTGTACCTAGATTGATTGGGAACATGTGTGTTAAGTATCATTCTCAAGGAACATTACGTCAGACCAAGATGGCTTTCAAGGTCTTAAGTCCAGCAGCCTAGCCACAAGACAAGTACTTTCAAAAGAAACTTGCTTTTTTTGTGCTTTTTTTAATATTTCGTGATATAATCCTTTTTTTCTTTTTTTCTTAATGTTAATGTTACCATCTCAAACGGACGATTGAAAAATCAAAGTCGAATGGTTTGAAACTTTCGGTCGGCGCCATGCTTGTGCACTAGACTGAATAAAGACCAAAGGCATTATTTCTAAGTTGCGGGAGGGCAGAGGCAGGGGTCAAAATGTGCGCTGTATCTATTCTCATCTATCTATCTATCTATCTATCTATCTATCTATCTATCTATCTATCTATCTATCTATCTATCTATCAATCTATCGATCCATCTATCTATCTATCTAGCATTTTATCTAATTTATCATCTATCCATCTGTCTATCTATCTATATATCTGTCTATATATATATATATATATATATATATATATATATATATATATTATATATATATATATACATATATATATATGTATATATTATATCTATATATATATATACATATATATATATATATATATATATATAATATATATATAATATATATATATATTTATCGATCTGTCTATCTATCTATCTATCTATCTATCTATCTATCTATCTATATATATATATATATATATATATATATATATATATATATATATATATATATATATATATATATATATATATATATTATTTATCGATCTATCTATCTATCTATCGATCTATCTATCTATCTATATCTATCTATCTATCTATCTATTCTATCTATCTATCTATCTATCTATATATCTATCTATATATCTATCTATCTAACTATGTATCTATCTATATACATATTTATCCATCTAAACATCCAACTATCTATGTATGTATGTATCTATCTATATTATATATATACCTGCCTGTCTGTCTGGCCAAATATATCTATCTATCTATCTATCTATCTATATATATATATATATATATATATATATATATATATATATATATATATATATATATATATATATATATATATATATATTTATATATATATATCAATATATTTATATATCTATACCAAGGCAGTAGGTTGTTTTCTTTTCATGGTTAACTCTTAGCCTTTGGTCAGCCAAGACCTGCCAAAAGGGGCAGCAGGAGACCCGGGAGGGTGGGATCATCTACACCCTGTACAAGTGCAAGTTACCTGTCCACTGCCCGGATTAACTTAGATCTTCTATTATATTAATATCAAATAAGTAAATCCTTTTGCTCTCTCTTCTTTCGCACCTTTCTCTTTATAGGTAGCGGCTGTGCACGTCGGCATCTTGTTCAGTTTGAAAAAGACAAACAAGCAAACAAACAAACTAAAGTGTAAATGGAAGATAGATACCCTAGCCATGATCGGCTATGTAATAAAGTTCCTTCAAGGCTATTACGCCCCATAGAGCTGGAGCTTATCCCGGTTTCTATAGCGTGAAGTGGAACAAGTAATGATAATCCCTTTCTTGGACATGACGCTAGTCTGCGGAAGGTTTCCACTACCAATCTAGTGCTTGTACCCATTTGCACCTAGGTCGAGTGGGGAAAATGCGTGTTAAGTGTCTTTCCCAAGGAACACAACATCGGACCTGGCTTTACTAAAATTTGAACCCATGACCTCATGATCCCAAATTCGGCGTCCTAATCACTCGGCCACGGGCACCACTATATCATAGACATGGTCGTAAATTATTTGTTCCGTGGGACGGGATGGGTGTGAATAGGGTGCACGATGGCGCCCACAGTCGTTCGCTGATTTGCAACATAACTGCCCGTTGCAGGATTGGGTTATGGGACAGGGTATCCAATATGCTCAATCTATGAGCCAGATCTTGTTCTCAACACCCATTGCCATGCGCACTTACGTAATTGGGTCGGACTGCATCTGGTGGGTATCATAATGGCAAGCCTTGGGTCGAAACTTTCTGTCTCCCGGTTGCGCTAGGCTAGCTTGCTGGTCTGGGATTAATTGAGAACAGCGCAGACCACGGGCTAAAGAGATCTCGTAAATCGCTTGCTAGAATGTTGGTTACAGTCTCTTCCTCCTGGAACTGGTGGCGTCGGTGGCCAAGCGGTTAGGCTGCCGGACTGGAGATCATGAAGTTCTGGGTTCGAATCCTAGCAACGCTAGGTCCGACATCATTTTCCTTGGAAAAACGCTTAACACACATTTCCCCCACTCTGGCCAGGTGCAAATGGGTACAAGCACTAACTCAGGAGTAAAAACCTGCGTCAGTCTAGCATCCTAGCTAGGAGGTGAGCATTATCACCTATTCCGCTTCACGCTGCTGAAACCGCGATGAGCTCCGGTTCTATGGGACATAACGGCCTTGAGGGAACTTTACTTTTATTGCTCCTGAATATGAGTGCATTTCAATAGAATCTCAAACTGTCCACTTAGATTCGAAATAACGCCATGGTACACTAATGGATAAACTTGGCTGGGCCTGAGACATAAATGCCCTTCGATTTTCTAATGATATCCCACACATAATTCATTTGATTAATATTAAGGGGAGTAATAAATAAGTTAGTAATGTTCTCTCCCTGTAATGGGTGTTTATGGGCCGGGTGCTTCACCCGGCCAAAGAGCCATCAACGCGGGGGAGTCGCCCCTTGCCTGGCAGATTCATGTGCTGCATGACGCGGAACGAACTTGTAGTCTAATAGGAGACTGCTAAATAATGACATAGTTTGCCCCCCCAAAAAAAAAAAAAAATCAGACACCTGTCTCCAAAGAGAGAAGCCGCGGAACTTTCAATCCTCATGAGCTCTCTGGCTGACGCGCCCCTCAATCTGTCCCGCCGCGACGGCCAAACAGGCCTTGAGAGCTCGGCCCACATTTACTGGGAGCTTTACATAGCGACGAACAGAAAATCTGCCTCTGCGATGGGGCACAGTGAACTTTAATAATCTTTCTTTTCTTTTTAAATAGTCAGGGGAACCGTATTGTGTCTACATCATATGCTTTTTTTTTTTTTTTTTTTTTTTGCCGAAGACTACAGATCTAGGTAGGGTTAAAACAATGGCCTTTATATATTTCATACTTTTAAAAAATGTTTTAGTGCAGTGTACGCAACTCATCCAGTTTAAAATTCCAAGCTCATTTAATTTGTGAGCAATTTAACTATTAAAAGTTCCAAATTTTACAATGAGGTGTAAGATGCGATCCCTCTCAACCTCACTTCCAGTCTCCATCTGGTGCCAATCCTGTCATTTCCATTGCTCAACTACAAAATACATGTTGTACGTGACCGACTGTTTAGGAGGAGCCAGATACAGCAACACCACAGATTCAGGCTATGTAGGCCGATGTAATGGCTTGTAATTTGTTCAATACTACAGTTACAAATTATTAAAAGTGGCTACATTTTATTTTTAAGAGTAAGTGTGTGTGTGTGTGTGTGTGTGTGTGTGTGTGTGTGTGTGTGTGTGCGTGTTGGTGTGTGTGTTGTAAACATTCACCAAGCATTGCCCTATCGTAGTAGAGTCTAGAACTAGATTTAGATACATGACAATGTATATTATGTAGATTAGACAGTCTTGCTCGAGAACAAGGAGGCGTACTCTCGTACGTATTATGACCTTCTAACTACTAATCAAAGTTGAACTGTATTACATATCCAAAAAAAGTTGCCTGACTTTTCTTTATTCTTGTTGAAGAGAGTTCTACGTGTCTCTGTCAATTTGAGAATGTTTTCGTTTGTTCTTTCTTTGTCGACGAGACACGTAGCATTCTTCTCAAAAACCACATCTCGGTTGCCATGGATTCTCTCCTACATCTTTTTGTTTAGGGTCTATGCTTCACATCCATATGTAAAGATGGGCTGGATGTGACATTGAATCACTCTTTTCCTCGTTTGCATAAATAGATTGATATTTGTCACAATGTGCTTCATGTTTTTAAACTGAATATGTGATTGATTTAATATTGCCTTTATCTCTGTGCTGCTCCTTCCATCTGAAGTTATGATGGTGCCTAGGTATCTAAAGCTGTCAACTTGCTTGAGTTCAAAGTCTTGTGTTTTAATTGTGCATGTTGTTCTTTGAGTTTTCGGCTTATAGTAATAACCATGACTTCTGTATTCTTGGTGTTTAGTTTTAACCCTTTCATCTTGCTTTCTTTCTCCACCTGATCAATAAGATGTTGTAGCTTGTTTCCACTCTCTGCAATTAGAACTATATCGTGAGGGTATCTTATGTGGTTTATGATATGTCCTCCGATTACAATGCCATCATGGTTTTCATGTTCCGCAATATCATCTCACTGTATAATGAAAACAGATGTTATGACAAGTCACGACACTGCTTCACACCTCTTTTGACTTCCCTGAATTTGTCTGTCTATCCATTAATTTTTAAACTTTGTTTCCAGTAAGGTTCTTTTATAATTATCACATCTTTGCCGTCGATGTTTAATTTTTCAAGAAGGGAACGTCGATGTTTAATTTTTCAGAAGGAAATTAATTCTTCATATCTGACACTGATGAAGGCTTTAATACAATTTATAAAGCAGAGGTACAAGTCTTTCTGGACTTCCAGAGTTCTCTCTATGACCATTCTTTATATTATGTATATATATATATATATATATATATATATATATATATATATATATATATATATATATATATATATATATATATATATATATATATATATATCATTAATTGTTCCCTTCCCTTCCATGAATTAACACTCTTCGACTGCTATTTCTGAACTTATTTAGTTTCTTATTCACTTCACTATAACTCTAGGAAATATCTTTGTTATGTGGCTCATCAAACTGATTGTTTTATGGTTTTCACGTTGTATTACGCCTGCTGTCTTTGGTAATGCAATGCATATTTGGATTTTGAAAGATCGTCTGAAATGATTCCTATGCTGTAAATGTTATTGAATAGCCTCGATGACATTACTACCATATTCACCCAGAGCATCAATCATTTCCAAGGCAATATTATCTGGCCCTGCCAAATGTTTCATGGCTATCTCTACCTCTTCTCTCAATATTGGTGGCCCTTCATTATTCTGCACTATTGTTGTGGCTTGATACAGAGTATCATCATGCAATTCTTTTATATATTCTGACCATCCTTCTAAGATGCTGTCTTTTTCCATTATGAGCTCTCCCGTTCTTGATTTTATATGTCCTGAGGAACCTGTATTTTGTTTTTCATTTGTCGTCACCCCCTTTGTGTATAAACTGTGGCATTGTACTGTGTAGAAATTCAATTTACTTACCCTTATCATGTATCCATTCTTCTTTAGTTGTGTTATATATTTTTTTAATTTCTCTCTGAAGTTGTTCAAAATGTTGTCCTCACCATTATTCGTTTATCCATGCTACACAAAAGTGCATAAAAGCACGATTGAAAAATGTTGAGCAAAATAGATCTATGTTTGATCTAGTGAAACTGACCTTTATCTTTGCTTTCTTATCATGGTTTTTACATGTACGTGTATTATTATGTCTCTTAGTGTAGTGCAGTGTAGGGCACCACTTCATTGAGCCTTGAGCTTTTTATCAGTATCTATGGGGCTCACTCACAGGACTGGTGTGATGTGACGCTGTCGAAGACCCAGTAGTTAACTCGATACCAAGCTCGGGGTAAGAAAGTATCCAATACCAAAATACTGAGTACCCTTTTACCTAGATTTTCGTAATGATACATTGGCCTTACTAACTAGTAACACATCTATTCCAAGAATGAATATAAATAATTGATTCATGTATAAATTGTATACAATCCATCCAGGTTTTCCTTTTAAGTGAGCCTTAATTAACAATACCTTTTCGTCTCTATAAGTAAAGGAAATGACATTGAATAATATTAAAGCCCCATAGGAACAAAGACGAGACAAATACAAGGAAAAAGACAGAAAAAAAAACTCTAACCACCATGAGAATTGAATTTTTGACCTCTACGTCGGCATCCATCGCCTCACCATGAAAGGATGCTACCAACAGAGCTAAGACATAGAGGTCGCGGGTTCGATCCTCATGGTGGCCAGGGTGGGTTTTTTTTGTCTATTCCTTGTATTTGTCTCGTCTTTGTTCCTATGGGGCTTTAATATCATTCGATGTCACTTTCTCACTTCGATATGCCCCCTTGCCTCATTGTTTGTCTTTTTTCCGTCTCTACTAGTGATTATTCTTTATTTTATACATGTAACAATATTATCTACATCCTTCATCTTTGTTCTTGTTTCGCGTCTTCCTGTAATTCCTGATTTACTACTCATATTCTGATTTTCTTCTCTCCCCCCTCTCTCTCTCTCTCTCTCTCTCTCTCTCTCTCTCTCTCTCTCTCTCTCTCTCTCTCTCTCTCTCTCTCTCTCTCTCTCTCTCTCTCTCTCTCCCTCTCTCTCCCTCTCTCTCTTTCTCTCTCTCGCTCTCTCTCTCGCTCTCTCTCTCTCTCTCTCTCTCTCTCTCTCTCTCTCTCTCTCTCTCTCTCTCTCTCTCTCTCTCTCTCTCTCTCTCTCTCTCTCTCTCTCTCTCTCTCTCTCTCTCTCTCTTATGTGATTGTTTATGAAGACATTGAAGATTACGTTGTCCAAAAACTTAACTGTCGCGTCCCGTTTCATGGTTGCCTGTCTATCTCTAGATCTAACATTAGTCTAGATCTAGATCTAGTATTTTGTAGCTTTTCTTTGATATCAAATTATCTAGGGACTGACTGAGTCATCGAAGAAAGCATTGCCCATAAATCACGATTTCATGAGTATCCATCATTGCTTTGAGCATAGATTCCCTACGATCCCCACGACCCCAGCCTAAAGAATCGAATTCATTTTTATCGATACATACTACAAACTACAAACTTTTACTATTTTCGTTCACAGAAGAATTCCGTGCTGTAAGATCATAAAACCCTTTGTTATTAATAGCTCTAGACCTAGTTTTAACCTTAAATATTAGATCCATTAAGGTGTTCCAAGTTGTAGATAGACCTATCCTGATCTAGATTCTAGATAATTCGATTGCATTTGTAATTGTGACTTGTAAATTGCTAAAGTCTTCGTCCCTTAGAAAAAATGATGGCCTCATTGCCTCAAGGGTGGAGAAGGGGAAGAAGTTGTACGCCAGTCGGGTTTGTCGGCTGGAAGGACTGATGTATATTACCTCACGTAAGTTGTTTGATAACGCATGTAATATGGTCGGATTTTGATTTTATCTGTTGTTTCACAGTAAATGTTGGCCCTTAACCCTTGTCAATTGGGAATGATATCTTTACTACAAGGTAAGCAGTATGCAGTGTGTGTCGATCATGCAACCAATGCCAAAGTCATTATAATACTGCAGGTACAACTGTCCAGCAATACTGGAGGGCCAACACTTGCTTGCAAGAGTGGTACAGTAAACCTCGGATTCAACGATATCGTTGTGACTATCCTGGGGTTCTTGTTGAATCGAGGTGTCTCTACGTTGGCTTTTAAATAATTAATGGAGGAGACAACCACCGTTTGATGGATCAAATCATGTGCTAACGAACGGCACTAGATCTACTAGATCTAGATCTAGATGTAATGCTCTTGAGTTTTTTGTTGTTTTCTTTTTATTATTTGTTGTGTTTTTGTTTGTGTGTCTATCCAGTCTGTAAGGTGGATTAGTTCATTCATGAATATTCATTGCTTGATAAGTTGATATGCTTAAAAAACAAAAATCTGTCTACCTGTCACAAACGCTAATGAAATGCCAAGTTTGAAGATGAATATGAAAATCAACTGTCATCACACCTCATTAACAAAGCGATAGGGGACAGGTAAGGGAAGTAAGTTACAGTGTGTACTAGTCAGCCCCATCAATCGCCTGATGCCCCGCCAACACTGAGCTTGACACTTGGCACTTTCCTTCCCACCCTCTCTACATGTGCTGGTACATTCATAGAGATCTAAAACTGGAACTATGATGGGGACTAGATGGATATTCTGTAGGCTTTGTGAGTTTGTTTTGTTTTGAGAACCTCAAACGAAAAAATATGTTTCCCCATGGAATGATGCCAGTCAAACTTCAAACCGATACTGGATCTCATTGGAGCTGTAAGGGACAATAGGTGTAGATACTATTTAATTATATGATAATTAATGTTTTCTGAGGAATAGAGTTGTGGAGAGAAGTATACAAATGTAAAGTTTAGGGATGGCAGTTGTACAAATTGTAGATATGATCAGTTATAATTACTGGTTGAAAATAATTCCCATTTTTGTTTCCAATTTCAGCACTTTTCATTAGTTTTTCTTTTGTATCTTTTTCCTTTTTAGACCTGATGGCAAGAAAATTCGAAGCAAGCCCCAACTGGCTCGTATTCTTGGTGATACATTTGACTTGAGTGCTTTTGATTTCCGCAGTGGACGTGTTGTCCACAGCTCTATCAGAAAACGAAAGAGACAGAGGGGCGCCCACATACGACTTTGCTAGAGGTATTTGAGATCATGGGCTCCGATTGATATTTGTTGTGGTTTATACCTTTTGGTCTTTTTGTTTGTTTGGGGGGAGCTTTCTTTGGTAAATTGAGGTTTTATATAATGTATGAGATAAGTGTCTGACTCACAGTCACAGTAAGTGCGCAAAGGTAACTTTTTGAGAAAATGGAAAACATGATACTGAGGTTATAGGCCGCAGGGCTAGAAAATCTGCATGTATACTTTGTGTATAATATAACATTACATTATATTATCCACACTTAGAAAATATCTTGATTTATAAAGTAATAGAAACCTTTCACAGTTGTTGCCCGAAAATTTATCGGCACTTGCGTGATAAGGACACAGTACATTAAGTTTGTAGTAACCATGCTTGTACCGCTCCTCACTTCAAGACAGATTTGTTTCTGATGTGCTGCCCATGTAAGTACCATGTGGGTGATTGACACTTTGCATTAGCCTCTCCAACATTTTGACGTGATAAACCGTGCAGGCATCTTTTGTCTTATTTACTTTAACCCTCATGGAATCAAGTGAAAGGATAAATTGAACACTAAGTGGAGACAAATCATTGTCGTGCTGGATGAGATTACACCACGATTTAGGAAAAGTGAATAGTTTGTATTATCATGATCTCTCTTGAGGACACGTGATATTATAGCGTGTGAACATCATTTTGGTACAAAAACATGCATAACCTAATTTTGGCACTTGCGCAGTTAATGTCGAACATCAGCGGTTTATGTAATATACTGCCTTGGAATGATAGGGTAGCGAGTCTAAATTTTCCAAAATTAAAATAAACAGACCAGGGTCCGATCGCACACGTGTGTGTATAAGAAGGGTAGACAAAGATTGTTTGTGTGTGTTTAATGCGACCAATAGCGCATGTGTTTATTAGTATTGTTTTTCGACTTTAAAGGAGATACATTTTTTTATTTTTGTACTGCTTGCATGTTTTCTGAAATGATCTATCACTACTATCAGCTATCAGCATTATTATTTTTGTCAGAAATGTGTGGAAAAATGCTGAAATATTATTAATCCAAAGTGAAACATTAAATAAATGTGTGATCACTTTTCATTTCATTGAGATGCACTAGAAAGTCATTCGCTATGATTTGAATTGACAATTTATAATAATCATTGGAAATATTTACGCTGTTCTCCATTTCTGGCGTCGGGAGAGTATTTCATTTCCTAGGTAGGATTTTTTCTGTTGAGGTAGGAAATAGTGAATGGAAAACACTGCATATTATATGTAGAAGAAATAAAGATTCCTTTACCAATTATCGTAGTCACATGTATAACACCCGATAAGGGCATTCCATAAATAGATGCCGCCCACTCCGATCGCCCGCTGTATTGGAACAATTTCATTGGAAAAGTAGTTCCATTAAACGGCTTCGAATGTATGCAGGTCTATAGTAAATAAAAAATTTATGGGATCTAACTTATGTAGACTATATAAATCTAGAATTGAACGTTATTCACATTGTTGATCAAGTTTGAGGCATGCTGCTAATGTTAACATGTGTCTTATGTCCTATGTAAAAAGAGGAAAGAACTTCTATCTGTCTCTCTTTATCCCTCCTCCGCGCATCTCTTTTTTCTCTGTCTCTATCTCCACTATCTCGATCTCTTTGTCTCTCTTCCTTAAGCCATGTACTCCATTACACCCAGTCAAGTGAAGAAAGCTGAAGCATCCTCTATCTCTCTCTCTCTCTCTGTCTTTCTTCTTTCTTTTCTCCTTCCTCTCTTCTCTCTCTCCCTCTCTCTCTCTCTCTCTCTCTCTCTCTCTCTCTCTCTCTCTCTCTCTCTCTCTCTCTCTCTCTCTCTCTCTCTCTCTCTCTCTCTCTCTCTCTCTCTCTCTCTCTCTCTCTCTCTCTCTCTCTCTCTCTCTCTCTCTCTTCTTGTTGGCTATGCCTCCCTTTCCACTCTTCGTGAAGTTAACTTTTCATGTTATATCTATTTTCATTCATCAATTTCCTGATGGTTTGCTTTACCAGGTGTTCGGCATGATGCTAGTCTCATGTTACCCATACGTCAGACAGCCTCCATCTTTAAACAGCCAGTTACAGTCATAAAAAATCGGCCAGATAGCCGTTCAAAATCTGAACTGAAGCATGGAGCCCAAGACCAACCAAAACAGGTTACCACATTATTTATGCCTCTCAACATGTTTGAGGAAGATTAAATTATAATTAATGTTATAATGTCAGTCTTGACATTGCCGGAAAACTGGGTATGAAATGTGTAACGTGTGTATAATATCTCATAGTTGTCTACATGTTTAGGATCATGGTTGTTGGTGCTCAATAAAAAATATAAACGTCGACTTTGAATCAGAGCTTTAAATTTTCAGGCAATTGTTGTAAAATTGCTAAAACAACTAACAGTATTATAATTTTGCTAGGGGACCATTACCACCCATATAGGCTTATCATATCAGTGTTTCTCGTGTGCCATAAAATAAGTGATGATACATCGCCTCCTGGACAGAACCTCGCTGTCATAGGTTTTACACATATATCCAAGCAGCAGATGTTGGTACCCATTTGCACCAGGGTTAGTTTCCGTAGAACACTATGTCGGAGCTAGCATTGCCAGGATTTAAACTGTTTGCCTCACGATCCCCTGTCCGGCAGCCTAACCACTGACACCACTTGAAATCATCTCTGAAAGTCTCAAATTGCAGACACTGCAGTTGTCTCGCAGTGGAAGGGGTACAGTAGTCACTGGATAAACGCACTGTTTATAAAAGCACACTCTGCATAAACACACACTTTCCTCTGTTGACCAAATTTTTACTATATAATAACAGTGTGTAAAGACATGGTCGGCGCGCTTTTCTCCGTAGTGAAACTTTGTACCCATCCATTAGAGGCCTTAAAACGAGTATTTTGTTGAGCTTTTGTCAGAAATAACAATAACATGAGAACAGATGGCACACTTTATCGAGCGATGTTAGGTCTACGGCAAACGTGTCACTAATGTGTCAGTCTTCTTCTATGTCTAGCTTCATTGTCTGTCCAAGTCCAAGCACTACCCAGACGAAGGTGTCAGACAGTCTTCTGTCATGTCTGGCCTGCACTGTCGATCCCGCCTCCTCAGAGAGAGAGAGAAAGAGATCAAAAGAGAGGGAGGGGGATTTGGGGGACTGATTTCTCGATGTTCAGAGTCAAAGGCTGTCTGTCCAGATATTATTCTGTTAAACGTGACATTATCGATCGACTCAGATGCGTTATGATTGGCTGTAGCAGTGAGCGGAGATTTTATGCAATGGAATACGCTACGATCAGTGACAGTGATAGGTAATGTACACACTCGCTGAAAGAGAGTAAGGGTGTGAGAGCGGGGCTTAATGTTCACAGACCATGAGTGATTGGCTTTCGAGGTCAAGTGTACGTAGTGAGAGGATTTGTTTTGAGCATAAAAATTATTGATAGATCTAGATCTAGATCTTCCTTTACCAGTCACTTCTTTTACAAAGCTAGCACCAAAGCATTATCTTCCGAAAATTTGTATGACTTCTGATCTGCATTCCGAGATGGCAAATAAAAAAAAAACAAAGAAGTTAAAACAACAAAAACCCCAAAGAAACAAAAAACAAAAGTGAACAAGCAATCAGTATCACATTTACCTTTTACACTCCAACGTATAGACGTACTTGTTACGCTAATGTGCATGATAATCAAGGGGCATAATCAAAAATAATCCCTGACATCTTAATTTAATAAAGAGTGAATGTAATGACACAAGATAATATAAATGCCCCATAGGAACAAAGACGAGACAAATACAAGGAATAGACAGAAAAAAATCCTGGCCACCATGGGACCAAACCCGCGACCTCTGCGTCGGCACCCATCACCTCGCCATGAAAAGAAAGCGTGCTACCAATGGAGCTATTAGCTTGATGGCCAGGATTTTTTCTGTCTGTTCCTTGTATTTGTCTCGTCTTTGTTCCTATGGGGCTTTCATATTATCTTGTGTCATTACTTTCACTTCCGACATGCCCCTTGCCTCACTGCTTGTCTTTAATAAAGAGTTATCTCCCAGTTATTTCGTATAAACACACAGTACGCATAAACGCACACTTTTCTCAGCGCCCAAAGGCGCGTTTATCCAGCAAATACTGTACTTCAGTCTTTGATATTGTGCTTGTCTCTATCTTCAACTTAAAACGTTATCCTTTTTCTCTCCTCTCTTTTTGTCTCCTTCTCTTATATGTTATGACTAAACAAATATGTATATTCTCGTCCCACATACTTTTCATTTTGGACTCTAGTTTATTCTTCATGTGAATGAAGAACTGCGGCTAAGTGAGCACAACAATCGTCAATCAAAGACAAGATCAAATTAAAGAAACAAAACGATGGCAGTGGATATGGTATACTTTTATGAGGCCACCAATAAATCTTCAAGTGTGAACTGAAGTGATGAAAGATTGGCCTACAGTCTGTAATAACGTGGAAGCTGCAAGGTCACAGACAGAAGAGAACTGCATGACAAGGGAAAGACTTACAAAGAGGTTGAAGAGATGGCCCAGGACAGGGATCGCTGGAGAGTTCTTGTTGATATTTATGCACCCACAAGGGTAACGGCATGATAATGAGGATGATTCTGTTGATGACACCAACTTTGAGTTCTTTGTTTTTTTGTTTGTATTTTTTAAAGAAATAAATGTATGAAGCATTTTTGGCAAGCCAGGGGCTCTTCTTATTCTTGTGATTGAATTACAATATTTCTTTTTACTTGTTTTTTCATGGAAACAGGTGTTCTGGGAAAAAAGACTTCAAGGTCTTCACGCCTGTGACAACAGCAAGGAGGAGATTCCACCCATGGATTTGCCCAGACTGGTGCAGAGTAGGTTTTTGTTTTGTAGTTTTCAAGGTGTTTTGGTGTTGTTTTTTCTTGTTTTGTTTGTTTTTATTTATGCACAGTAGGAGATGAAGATAAAAACAAGAAGAAGAAAAGGAGAAGAATAAATTTTGAGAATGATAACACTGATACCAAATTTATTACATACAAATAGATGAATTGTTGTTTTCGGTATCAAATTGCTGACAGTAAATATCAATATCTATAAACTCGCATTGTTTGTTTTTATTATGCATCCAGTAACCAGGTAAAAGGAAGGAAATTTTCCTGCTTACATAGAGGCAAATTTTGACATTGTCAGGTCTTTTAATGGTATATTTTTATATTTAAATGAAGGAACAGTTTATAAAACCAATTCAGGAAGACTTTGGTTACTTAACTAGAGGCATTATAGCATATTTAGTGGTGTTGTGAGTGTGCAATCACAACGACATTGGTTAAAACCCCTGGCGTAACCAAGTGGCATTGTACGCTTAGAATAGTACATCACTTTAATTTCATCGTTTCACTCATGCATGGAAAGACTTGAGTTTCATGTGAAGTGCATGAGTGAAACGATGAAATTAGAGTGATGTACCTTTATTTTTTAATATCTTTCTTTGAACCCTTGCACTGTTGAAAGCTTTTGCTGTTTTTTCTTTATGTTTTTAATACTGTGTCTCCTACTTAAACAAAAAGTCACCTTATAGACATAGGACATACAATGGCTTTATTATTGTCCCTACATAGAAATCACTTCATGATGCATAATATAAATATGTACATAATGCACACACACACACACACACACACATTCTTTCACATGCACATACAAATGCAAAATCCTCACATGTCAATAACAGATGAAATCAAATGAAGGGATTAAAAATTGTATTTGACATACTAATCTGTTAATGCAGATCATGGACTTCATGTAAGAATTCTTTCCTTTCACTCTTTCAAGAGTCTTTCATTTTGATGTTTCCTCTTGAATCAACCTGAGAGGTAAGTTCCATGAAACAAACAAACAATCTGAATGAAGAAAACCGTCAAATAATTTCAGCTTGAGTGTGTGTTATAGATCATTCTGAATTTTCCTCTTTCCTGATTATTTTAGCTATGGGACCTGACCTTAGTACAGAAAACGTCCCTGCATAGCATCTCAGCAGCCCTCCACATCAACATGGGGCCTGTCTATGGGCAATCTGGGAACCGTCACACCATTCAGAAAAATCCTAGCGTTCATATGGACACAAATCAGCCTCATATTCAACAAGTAAGTTGTTGCATGAAGGACATTTTTTTAAGACAAGAAAAGCGGATATGCGTTCATTTAGTTGGCCAAGTAAATAAGCCCTTGGTATCATTACTTAGCTAATGCTTTCAGCAGCAAGTAAAATGATGATTGTTATCGTTCATGAAAAATGCCTTCCGTTGAGTAAGTATCTTCTCTGGTTTGGAGATGGCATAGCAATTTTTTTTTGTCAAATTTACAATATATCTTTCCTCTCTTTTTTTTCTCTCACTACAGTTCACACAGCTTAAGATTTGAAAGACGACATCAGATATGAGATTAAAAATTTTAACTCAGAAAAAATGGTTTCTCTTTGATTTCATTGGATATAATTATAAGAGCCAAAGGTTGAAATAATTTTAGCCTCAGAGATGAAGTGATGGAGGGCCAAACATGACTTTGTATGTTTGTGAGCAAGATTTGCAAATCATGTCCATGTTTTTATTCTCTACATTTATAAATCTGATTATTATGACAATTTTAAGAGAAGGACGAATAAGAAATGTCTCACATTCATCGGCTTTGTCCCTGAGAAAGGTCAATGCGAATTCAGGAGTGACAAGAGGTTAGAGTTAGAGCGTGTTGTCGTACATTAGATATTGATGCAGCAGTACCACGTGGTTGACATCGAATAAAAGAATACCTATGTCCTTGATCGTTTGTATTGCATTTTGTTTTTAAACGGGGAACACTGTATTGCATGTTTAGTAATTATCCTTGCAGCATTATTTATCACATGTCCGGTAGAATGTTTGCACTGATGAAGAAAACAAGACAGGAAGAGGGGGGGGCAGGCAGGACAAACTTGCTATCTATGTCTGAAGTGTTAAGTGGTATAGAAATTGTCATTTGATTATTTTTTTTAACATATTGTTTTTTTTGTTTCATCCAGCTTGTGGTTACCTCGGAAGATATCCATCGTCAAGAACAGCGAGTACAATTAGCACGACGCCAGCTACAAAATTTAATGCTCTCTATAGAATAGAACTCACAACTTATTGTTACTTTTTCTTTTCTTTTTTTTCGCATCAATTTTCATTTTTCGTACTTCAATGCTTTTTAATTGCTCATGATGATATAAAATAAAAGGTTGGGCAGCCTTGAGTGAGAAGAATGACAGTCGTCCTCATTTCATTGTCTCACTTGGGCCTTAAACTAAGTGTCTTCTTGTACCTGTTCTTGTTGTATATGTGTGCAGATAGTGTGTCTTGTTTTCATGATAACATAAGCCATTGGTAAGGAACACAATAATGTTTTTAGATATGTTACCGACAATAAAGAAATTTTTTAATTGAATTTTCTTTTTATTATTTAATCTGTATATGTTTATAATAACTGTATGGCCATAGTGTGAAAAGCACAAGGCAATCAGGAATGGAGTGCTCATTTTTCAAAGCATATGGCATAATGCGGTAGTATACACCACTTCTTTGTATACTTTCTCAAAATTACATGTAGAGTTGCATGGTTAAATTCAGTATCATAGAATCAATAGATTGAAATTATGTTAGTTTCATTTATAAGCTGTCCTTATGAACAAAGAGCAACAACAAAAAGAAACAATTTGATTTTTATATTTTATGAACCGGAAGCAAAGAAAAAAGAAGTCTTTGACTAACAGAGACATAAGAACAATTACACAATAGGAAGAGATATGTATGCGAGTTCAAACCTGTCATACTCGTATGTGTCAGCAGAATCATGAGATGTAGACAAAGATTTAGATCTAGAACCTTTCCCTCCAGGTGTCTCTCACCTAGTATCTGTAAAGACAAAAGTTATTTGTTATGCAGATATCCACTCAAATTGATCAAAAGTATAGAGTTGATGCAACCTTAAAGCTTAGCTATACAAATAAGAACAAAATATTTCTAGATTCTGATTAGTAGAAAAAAATGAAAAGTTTTGAAATCAAGATAATTTACTTGTTCAGAATGTTAGCTATCAAATGCAATGGTTCATACAATAGAATATCTGTGGGTTTTGCTGCCTCTATGTTCCACACAACATTTGCCATGTGTCGTTGTTGTGTTTTAACTCTGTACGCTTTTCATGCTTAGCTGTTATAGCTGTCACAAGTAATAGAAGTAATGATAAAAGGTTGTATGTATGTTATATCTATTGCTCTATACGCTGTACAGTGTTACATAATTATATTATTCTTATATGTATAGTCATAAAAATGCATTAAGATGAGATTGATAAAAAGGGAAATATTACACATAATATTTTGAAAAGTATATGTTTAAACTTTTTTTCAGGCAGTAAGATTGACATGTGTGGCATCGCGGCCAAGCAATTAGGCTGCCGGATTGGGGAACATGAGGTCCTGGGTTTGATTCCTAGCAAAGCCAGGTTGACGTTGTGCTCCTTGGGAAAGACACTTAGCAAATTTTTCCCACTCTGCCCAAGTGCAAATGGGTACAAACACTAGCTTGGGAGTAAAACCCTACATCAGACTAACGTCCTGGTCAGGAGGCGATTATTATCACCTGTTCTGCTTCACGCTATTGAAACCAGTACAAGTTCCGACTTTATGGGCGGTAACGGCCTTGTTAGAACTTTACTTACTTACTGAAGTTGACACAACAGTACGTACCAGTACATCACTGTGAAGGATATGACTCAATATGAGAAAGGGCAGGCAACAAGAATTGACACTATGAAAACATACTGTGCTATGGTTAAAAAATTTAATGTATGTTGTAACTAAAATTGATTATTGTTCTTAATAAAGAAGTTTTATGATGAATCAATTGTTTCTTCGTGAACTTCATGTGTGAAAGTTGTGATTAGTGTGATGTTGACACTAGGTAAGGTTATTGCTGACATGTGGTTTTCAGTCAATGTTTCTCTGCATATCTTATGTTTGAGTGTAGAGTGTGGAAGAATTTTATATTATTTAACTGTATAGGCTTACTTGAAAGATATGCAGATAGAAGCTGGCATCGATTTTCAGAGAAACTCTTTTTTCCCAGTATTATGTTGGTGGTGGCCTTATGTTTAGGCTGCCAAACGTTTTAATCAGGAAGCAGGCTTCTGACTCATCTTGGAAAACTGGGAAAGTCTTGGAATTTGATTGGAAGAAATTCGAAAAGTCTTAGAAAAAATTTTTAAATCCCTTAAAATCTTGGAAAAGTCTTGGAAATTTTATGAAATGTCGCAATTGTATTTTTTCCATCTCGGAACTAGACAAGATTTCACACAGGGCACAACCGATGTGACCAGTTAGTGATGTTGTTCTTTGTCTTTATTCGTTCATTCTTCTCCTGAACCACTAGGATCTCTCTCTCTCTCTCTCTCTCTCTCTCTCTCTCTCTCTCTCTCTCTCTCTCTCTCTCTCTCTCTCTCTCTCTCTCTCTCTCTCTCTCTCTCTCTCATACACACACTCACATACAATACAAGAATTACCTATACAGTATCTCGATCAATGCATACACCTGTAGTATTGTATCGTATATGGCCCAATACTGCTGCTACATGAGTATTGATTTTTTTTTCAAGGTCACTCGTGGAGAAGTACTACAGGCATTCACAATACTCTTGACTCTTAGAAAATTTCGGGCTTGACTTCATCCAAGGAAGTGAAGTTGCTCTGATTTGACTTTGAGCTTATCTAATAATAATGGAGACTCGAATCCAAATGGGGGTGATTAACGGATGGTACTGGTAGGTTCTATTTCTTTCCTTTGCCTCTTTCATTAATTGTGTTGTATCTTGCTGTTTCCTCTTTATTCACCCTTTTCATTACTTTTCTTTTTTTATAGCTTGTATCAGGCTATTTCATAATCCAAGAGTGGCAGAGCTGTTTGAAATGTTCACTCAGCAAGCCTACCAGTCTTGGAAAATTTGATGTTTGCATGGGAAAATCTTAAGAAAACTTGTAATTTTTTTCTTCTGAAAATGAGTGGGAACCCTGATGAAGTCATGGGTTCGAATCCTGGCTAATGCTAGATCTGACATAGTGTGCCTGAGGAAAGACACTTAACACATGCGTTTTACTTCCTCACTTGCTCCCACTAGTTCAATGGTAGGGGGTAGGGGAGTCTCTGTAGTCCAAATGCACGGTATCGGTCACTCAGCCAAAATATTGTATGTTCAAGCCCTGACAGTGGTTGAAAACATTTTTCAAGTAAAATCTACACCCCCTCCTCCTGGTCCAAATAGATGTGTCGAGACCTAGACACCTGGATCTAGTCCCATCGGAGACGGACGATAGAAAGGTGACCCCACGAGCAGACTACAACACTTGGTGCACGTTAAAGATCTCTTGGCTGTTATCAGGGCAGTCTGGGCTCAATTTTTTTTTAAATCCCAGAGATCACCTTAATTGTGGATGTGAGTAAAATAAAAAAATCCAATCAATGGTGCGTGGACGGTGAGAATATTCTGACAATTTGTATGTAAAAATAATACTAATGATACAAATGTGTATCTCTCCTACATGAATTGCACTGACTACCTGTTGAGAAAAGAATTGTATATAAGATATGCTCTGTTGTTTACAAAACTCTCAACAGTGACAGTCCCATTGACATCAAAGATGTTTTTAATGTCTATACCCCGACAAGAAATCTAGGATCAAATAATGACAAAACTCGCTCAGTAAAACCTGAAATAACTCACAAAATCGGTGAACAATCTTTGGAATTCTCGGCTCCCCATTTCTGAAAACCCCCCCCCCACAGATTAGGTATGCGAGTTCGCTAATGTCTTTTAAATCAGGATCAAAATTCCACCACTCTACGCTATAATGCATTTGATTATGATTATGTTTTATCCTACTTTGTACCTATTAGTACAATATACAATGTATCATTATTATTATTATGTTGTTGTTCTGATGCCATTGTAAAGCATTTAGAGCCTGTTTTCTACGGGGAAAAGCGCTATAAAAGTGCAATTTATTATTTTATTATTACAGTCGATGTTCAAGGGACCTTTTTTGTTAAAATCGACTTTCACAATCTTCATCATCATCGTCATAATTATTTAAAGATCCACTCACTCACATAAAATGTAAGGCTCAGGTGTAGCCCACATTTGGGCAGTTTTGTTTTGTTTCTTTTTGGTTGTTTTTTTTTTTTTTTTTTAACTTTCTGCATTCTCCTTCTTTCTACTCATTTTTAATGACCCAATGTTGTTTTAATGTTACTGTTACAGCGGAATTCTGAACACACACGCATGCGCACCTAACAGTAACAATGTCAGTTTTGAGAGTTTGTGATAAATCTTTGCCGGGTGTATTAGTAAAACTTAAAAAGAGAATTCTATTATGTACTACTACTACTACTAATACTTCTACTAGTATCAGGATTATGATTAAGCATGTTCACTTAAGTAATACTAAAAATAATAGTACTAATACACATGTTCATACAAGTACAGCAATGCCACCAATGACAGTGATAAACGAGAAAAAGTGACTACTTCACCAAAGAAAACAGAACGGGCACGTGGTGTTTCAGGTATAACCCTTCGTCAGATAATCTTCTTTTTTTTTTTAAAGAGTATTATCTTACTAATTATCTATCCAACTATATTTATATATTATAATTATATTTTAGTACATGTATAGTCACCACACAATGCCATGTCTCAGGGAAGAACAGAAAACGAGATGAAAGGAGATTGGAAAAGGGATACGAAATCAAGGACAGGACCGTGATGATAATAATATAATAATAGTAATACATTGTAATAGAGATGAGTAGAGGAGAAAATGAAAAGAAGAGTATGAAGTGAAAGGAAAAGAAGAGTATGAAGTGAAAAGGAAAAGAAGAGTATGATTATGAAGTGAAAAGGAAAAGAAGAGTATGATTATGAAGTGAAAAGGAAAAGAAGAGTATGATTATGAAGTGAAAAAGAAAAGAAGTATGATTATGAGGTGAAGAGCAAAAGAAGAGTATGATTATGAGGTGAAGAGCAAAAGAAGAGTATCATTATGAGGTGAAGATGAAAAGAAGAGTATCATTATGAGGTGAAAAGGAACAGAAGAGTATCATTATGAAGTGAAAAGGAAAAGAAAAGTATGATTATGAATTGAAAAGGAAAGGAAGTGAAAAAGAGAAGAATAGAGTAGTACATTTTGTATATATACTAGATATATCTAGTAATAATAATTATGTACATTTCTATTGCGCACTCATCCCTACAAGGGTAAAGCTCTAGGCGCCTTACATATTTTAAGAACAAATATATTATAGGCCTACATGTGAGAAAGAAGTAACATAGAAAGAAGGGAGCGACGTACAGACAGACCAATGTTATCTATAGAGAGGAAATTTGAAGAAAGCAAAGCAATTCAGCTCGAATGATAAATGTATGTAGTCTTAAGCGCAACTAGATCTAGAACCAGATACGTTCAATGCGGGTGGTACGGGTATTATTAGACGGTCGGTAATCAAAATCAGTAATAACGATGAGACAGTCAGATCCACCGAGAGAGAAAGAGAGAGAGAGAGAGAGAGAGAGAGAGAGAGAGAGAGAGAGAGAGAGAGAGAGAGAGAGAGAGAGAGAGAGAGAGAGGGGGGTGTGAGAGAGAGAGAGAGAGAGAGAGAGAGAGAGAGAGAGAGAGAGAGAGAGAGAGAGAGAGAGAGAGAGAGAGAGAGAGGATTAGAGGTGCAGAGAGAGGGCCCATGGGGAGAGGGAGGGGGTGAGAGAAAGGGTGGATTGTGGGCCCATGCATGCATTGGCTAGTTTCAGTTCTCTCAGCGGCCCTGGATTGCGGCAACGGTAATGATGGCTTTTATCTCGCTGGGACATAGATTACTTTTGACGCCTTTGCAATTTCAACTATGAATGAAATTAATTGTAAAAATGATGTGACACTGATACGTTTCGACTGCACCATAAACCAAAATCTACGCACTAAGAACTAACGAGAGAGAGAGAGAGAGAGAGAGAGAGAGAGAGAGAGAGAGAGAGAGAGAGAGAGAGAGAGAGAGAGAGAGAGAGAGAGAGAGAGAGAGAGAGAAGCGGGAGAGAAGAGGGAGCGGGAGCGGGAGCGGAGAGAGAGGAGAGAGAGAGAGCGACAGAGGGAAAAGGGCAAAAGACAGAGGAAGACAACATTTACACTTTCTTTACAATTTGTTTTCTCCTCACAAGATTGACACAATGACACACGCATATTGAGCTCCAACCATGCCTTGTGTTGCCTTTTGACTTTGGCGGGTTAGGGCCAAGGTCTAGTAATGTATCGATTTGTGCTTTAACGCGATACTTATTACTTGCAATATTTATTACAGATCTTTGGTGAACTTGAGGCATCATCTCATCACAGCCACTGTGGCTTTCACAAAACTAGTATCGATATATTCTAAGATATAGGGATCTGGTAATGAACTCTTCTTAGAACGAAACTTCAATGTTTGTTAGTTAGCGACTTGTTCAAAGTTGTTTTGAAAGTTCGATCATCGTAAGATGAATTCACTCATGATGACTTTCCGGATGTACTAATTGAGATTCTACATGTATATTCAAAACACAATCTAATTATATTAATGAGTCCAGCTTATCTCAATTACCTATACTCACCCTTCTAACAGTATGATATTCTTAGAGATCTAGAGCTAGCTCTGTATGAAACGATAGTGATAGAGATCTAATCATGGTCTGTCTAATGTGCCAATGGCAATGGTGATACTACTGATACTGATGATATGTTATAGCTGTACAGCAAATTGAGCTGGCAAATGGGTGGAAATCCAATGTAAGTCTGGATCTAGAATAAATGAATACTTGTAAATTTAACGGCACTATTTAAGAATTGTGGTCCTGTTATTACAGGAGTTGCGTAATGTCGAGACATCCAAAGGACATTATAGACCGCTAATCTGGAATACAGCTAACAAGATTGAAAGCTTGAACTTTTTTTTTTTGTTTTGGGGGGGAGGGGGGGGGGGACACAGCCTGTATTTGAGAGGTTGCAGCAGTATTTTTGGGCTGTATACAGGGCCTCCTTAACCCTGGTAAGGCTATGATCAGTAGCCAGTATGACTGGGAAATGCCGGTTTGTTACAGCACTCAGTTCAGCGCCATGCCCAGCATTTCCTATTTGCCTTTGTTACAGATCTCTCAGCGCGATGCCCGGCATTTGCCGGGAAGGAAGGACGGGTCAGAGAGGCCTGAATATTCCTTCTTGTTACTCTCCTACTGTCTTATAAATGTTTATTTAATTTATAAGTCATCCTCTTTAAAATATTTAATGCTTTCTGATCAATTGGTTCATTTAGTAAACAGGAAAAAAAGACCCGTTCAGGCTCATAAATAACGGTTGAGTCTATTTCAATAGGGGCGTGTCTATCATTATCTTTGCCTCAGACTAAAACTGGTAGTAACGAGGCTAACAGCTGTACTATGCATGAAGTAGGCTTGATACAACTTTCATTGGTCACCCCTATTGTAAACGGAATGATCCTACTAGGACAAGTCCATCGCTAGAGGTGTAAATGGGAGCTGGTCTGTTTGAGAGTGTGTGTGATTGAGCTAATAATAAGAATGTATGTTTGCACTTATTTGTCTTGTCTCCTATTAAATTGAAAAGAATTGAATTATATCCTAGTTTGGCTTTGCGAGGGTGAGACCATATGATTGCCATACGACCTGGTTAAGTTACACTTCCTCGTGAACTCGTAAAACTTTGGCAGGGTAGTCTCGCGCCGTCACGGTGACTGTCAGCGAGCCAACTGGCTCGTGGCTGCCATTGCGCTACTGAGCAAGCCGCTTTTCTTGTGTTAAGATTTGATTTCCGTTTGACCCAGAAATGGTTGGCCAGATAGGAAATGCCTCGTCCAAATTTTTTAAAATGGGAATGAAGTGAAAATATGGGGAGTTCAGGGCCTCTCTCCCCCTCCCCCTCTCAATTACATGGAAACTGAGAAAAAAGGGGAGGGGGGTCCCTGCCCCTGATTATGCAAGAATCTACTTAAAATCGGGGGGGGGGGGGGGGTCCTAAGATAGATATAAACTATAAAATAATTTTATAGTTAACACTATTTGGCATAAGATTTAAACACCACCTGGCCACTGTTTTTAGTTACACTCATTTCTGCGTCAAACGGGATGTCACATCTTAAGGTGCAGTATATATAATATATATATATATATATATATATACCGTATAAGATGGGTTTTGATCCTTTCCACCAATTTGACATGATGAGACTCAAGAGAATGGACTGTTTATAGTGAACACGAGTAGTTCAAACGATGTGCCGGCGTTACTGACATAGATTGGATTGGGACTTACGTCACTCCTTTAAAATTGACCCTGTTTCTTTACATAATTGTTTTCTAGAAGTAAATGCAGCTGAAAACTGGCCAAATGGTTTAATAAATTACTACCAAATATATTAACTAATATAGCCAGAGATTCTTCAGGCAATTTGTTGAGATCTGTTAATGTTCAAGTATCATTGAATTTTGCTTTTTATAGTGAACTTGAAATGTTGTGCCCTACGATGGAACTCCTCCTTTGATATAATGTTAGATTTGATATCATATTATGACCTGACATATTAATATTAATTAAACAATTTATATTATTAAAATGTCATTCAATGGTGGTGGATCATTCTTTGAATGCAGCCTTTTGTTCACTGAGCTATTTATAACAACTTTACAAAACTTTTGAGATTTTCTTGTCATGAGTTGTAACTGTATGTGTGGCTTCTTTTATTTACAGCACTAAGGGAAATTTATAATTTGGTGACAATCTGCAAGTCTAGAATACCATTATGAGTTTTGAGAGTGGTAAGTATAATGGTTTAAAAGAAAAAAATAAGACATTCTTCTCTTAAGACTGTTAGGTATATGAGCCAATCTGTTTTAATAAATGGTCTGTTGGCGGGGCTGCTGGTAGGTTATTTTTTCTTTTCACTCATCTTTCATCTTGCTGTTTCTTCTTATTCCACCTGAGATGCTGTTTTAATATTTTGATATATATCTCCATTATATCGACTACTTTCCCCCTTTTATCAGGACAAAATCCGCGATAAAGAGAAAAAATTAAGTCAATGCTATTTTATGCTGGTTTAAATAACAAAGGTGCTAGTTTTGAGTGTGTACATTTTACACTCAGTATGGTACTGAGTGGTAAGTTTCTTCAAGGCTGTAACTGCAAAACAGTCCCATAGAGCTTGAGCTTATATATGAATTTGTAATAAATGATGTAAAGGAGATCAAGTGATAATAAATATGTTGATCATCTCTGGACAAGATGCTAGAGCTGATGCTGTAACCCATTTGCACCTGGGTTGGTGGAGAAAAGTGTCATTCCAAGAAATAATAATAATAACAAAGTAAACATTTATATTGCGCCAGCTCTCAGTTAACAGCATGGAATCTTCAATTTGAGAGCATTGTCTGTTGAACGAAGTGACCTGTCGGGTTGGTAGCGCTGTAGCAGGTTACAGGCATACGCTGGAGCCGTATTGTTTACACATTTGAAAACAGTGGTTGCTGTTTGTGAACTGCACTCATTGCTCAACAGGAGGCCAGTGCAACTGTTGAGAGCAGAGGCGCCGTCTTTCCTTTTCTTCTGGAGTTTGATTCGAGCAGAGCTGTTTTGAAGTTTCTGTAGGCGTTTAAGCTGTACTAAACGGAAGACTAAAAAAGGATGAATTGCAGTAGTCGATCATTGAGAAAATCAAATATAAGCTTGTTGCACACTTCTATCATAATTAAAGGTCTGATGGTCCTGATATAATATAACTGTCCATTGATAAAAATCACTAGTGAGGATAATGCCGAGATTTCTTTACGCTGTTTGCTAATGGAATATAAGTGTCATCAAGTCTAAATTGTAGTCTTTATAGATGGAATTGCCAATGAACAGGGCTTCTTGGCTTATTCTCATTCAGTTTCAATTTGTTTGCAGACATACAATTCTAAACTGAAATGTAGCGTTCCTAAACATCTACTTTCGATGTCATATTTGATTGTAGACACATGCTGTAGATTTGAGTGTTGTCCGTGTACATGTGGTACACAAGCGAGTGTTCTTCCAATATTCTTGTTACTGGGGAGGTATATAGAACGAATAGCACTGGGCCCAGCACGAAGCATTGGGTTACAACGCAGAGAATGTTATGTTCGTGGAGGCTTACCCACCGATTGAATCTACTGGGATTATCTCCGATAGATACGACATGAACCAGTCGAGAGTGGTGCCTGAGATACCAAAAGTAGTCTTGAGGCTTTCGAGAGAATGTTGTGGTCGAGAGTATCGAAGGCAGCGGAGAGATCTAGTAGACCAAGGATTGTGGTCTGTCTGCCTATAACTTACAATCTTCAGGAACTCAACGTCTATCCTAACATTGTCAGGATCTGAACCCAGAACATCAAAACCTCAAGTCTGACAGCCTAATCACTAGAATACTAACGTTACTACAGAACACTCATGTTTGATAGTTGCCAAAGTACATCTCACTAAAATAAAATGCACACCTTATCCATGAAACATAATTTTATAAAAAAAAGATAGACGAATTAGATAAAAAGAATTACAAGATTAAAATTTATGAAATATAATTATAAAGAATTCACTCTCTTTCTCTCTCCCTCTATCTCTTTTCGAACACATATTTTCTCTCTCTTGCCATATAAAGACACAAAAAGATTTAGAGAGGGGAGGAGGGGGCGTGGTGACTTACATCAAAAGATGCTTGAAAACTTTTGAGAATGTGGTTCTAGATTTCATCAGTAAATTATGTTCAAGACAATTGACACAACAAACCTCACGTATTTTAAACTGTCATAGGTCCATAGGTTTTCAGTCTGACCTTCAAATTTTGATTTACATTTATATAGCTATTGAGTTACTAAGAAGCTACGTCTATTGATTGTAAACTAAGATTGTCTCTATAAAAATATTTACAGGTTTTCAGAATTGGAGCTTGAATGACAGTGGCAGCGTTGTCAACCCTTTTGAGCTTGAAGATGGAGGTGAATTTTCTGGTGTTGCAGATGATCAGTTTCTCAGTGCAGGTAGGTGTGCGTCTTTGTCTCATTGCATACTCCATTTTGTACTTTCACGTGCTTTATTATAATCTTATATTTGAGGGGTTAACATGGCTGTGAAGGCAGGCATCAAAATGACCAAAGTTTTTCTTTTCTTTTGGACTATTCCTATAAAAGTATGTGTGTTTACAAGCGCACGAACAGGCAATACTTTGCCTTCCTCCTGCCTCAGCGCTTTGGCGGAGTTGTAACAAATCTCTGACAAAGAAATGCTAGCGTGTGAATTGAAAGTCAATAAGAGGTCGGCAAGCCCCCAATGACTTCCTGTAGTCATGTGGTTTATTGGTAAACATGTTGCAGAGAGGTTATAATATGAAAGCTGTGTCTCTCCGATGCACACCAAATTCTCCATTCTCTCCTATTATTTTGGGACCCTGAACTCAGCAAGTGTATTTCAGTGCCACATGCCCACTCAAATTTAGGGGGAAGTTTTGACAATGTTTCCCTACCCACGCCCACAAATTATTCTGTAAAATATAATTTATGTGTGGTATGTAGATGAATGATTGGTCTACCCAAATATGCAAAAACAAAACCCCAGATAATCAACATTTTAGATCCAAACCTGACAATACACCCTCTCTCGTATTATATATTAACACTGTCAGATTGTGTTGTAAATATTTCAGTTTTTGTAACTTTTGAGTTTTAAAATTGTATTTTATATAAATCTTTCCATTGCCATCAAGGTCTTTAAAATTTGTTTTTTATATTTGTAAAACTTGATTGATATATTTGTTACATAACATTCCATCAAAATTTTTCTTCTCACTCAGCCACAGTCTTTTAGAATGTGGGCTTGGGGGGGGGCTTCTCCTTTGTTTTTGGGTTTTTTTTCCTATTTTATAGATTTCAACTGTCAAAATATAATCATCATACATCATTGAAAAATTTGTTGCTATGGAATTGGCTGTCATTTGGATTTTGACCCAATTTTATCCTCACTTTGTTATGAATAAAATCACTCAAAGCCTGGTCAGATCGTTTTTTCCATTCAATATCTACAGAGTGACGTCACTTTGTAAAAACAATTTTTTTTTTATTTGTTGTTTTTTTTAATGAATTTTTGAAAATTATATGCAAAAATGGCATTTTTATTTACAGCATTTTTTGTTTTCTTAAAAAGAATACGAGATTTAAAAAATGACGTCATTCTATCAACATTGACAAAAGGAACTTGTATGCCAAATATTATACAAATCGGTCGGTAAATGACAGAGGAGAATAGAAATTTAGTCTGAAAAAGTAATTTTGGAAAAAAATGCAAATAATGAAATCAAAAGAAAATAGCACAAAACAAGATCTTTCAGACAGGTTACCTTCTTGTAGCAGCCCCCTTACTCTTTTGACAGTCTCTGACATTGTTACTAATGTAATGAGGATTGTAAATCTAGGTTTTGATGTGCACTGTTGTAAAAACAGACATCAAAATGACCAGTATTTTTTGTTTTATTCCTCTTGTCCTATACTTGTACGCATGTCTCCTCCTCTTACGTCACTCATCGTTAGGCTAAAACGGCGAGCGTGCTCACGAAAGCCAAGCGAAACTAGCGTCGTCAGATTTGGTCATTTAATACCATTAGCTAAGTCCGTGTTCGGTAATTGGCGTAAAAAGTTTGACAAAGACTACATCAATACCTAATCCCCCCCCTCCACCTCTCTCCTTCTTAAGGAAGTTGAAACCCTCTATTTCCATTTTGAACCATATTTTACTCAATTAGTAATATTTCCTTTCAAATTCTTTATTTTGTTTTAGATGCTGCATTACAGATGTTTGCTGAGGTCGAAGATTTCCCCCAGGTATGTGGTCTAGATCTTGTTTCTTTTGCTCCCTCTTTGAATAATTTTAAAATCGTCTTCATATGTATGTTGTGTCTATATTTAGATATTATGTTTGCATGTATATATGCATTCTACCGCTGTTAATTCCGACATATACAGTCTTATCCAACACAATCAATGTGAACAAAAAAATCTCTTGTTTTCTTAAGTTTTAATTATATATTGTTACTCGATGTTGTGTTTATATATGATATCACAGTCATTGTAACTTATGTTATTTCAATGTGAGTTTGTTTGTGTGTTGGAGTTTGGGAATGCATGTAATGTGCTCAGTTTTAATGACCTTGATATTATGTGTATCTATCAGTTGTGTGCAGTATGATTTTGTCATGATCAAATGTTTCTACAACATCAATCTATATAAATGCATAATATCTCTATTGTGTACTCTTGTTTACAAATGGCAATAAAGCTTTATTGTTATTATTACTATAAAAGTTATGAAAAGATTATTGCTTACCTAAAAAAAACTGTTCCTCATCTGTTGAGGACTGTTTTTTTCATTTGAAAGAAATTATCTTTGAGTTTGGTTTTGTTGTTTCACTTTTGCATTGTCATAATTTGGTATTCCCTCATCTTGTCTTTTGTTTTCAGGCAATGCGGTTGGACAACGAAACTTTCATGAATATGACGATAGGGACGTACATGGCGGCCGGTTCAGAGGATCCTGAGCAGCTTGCCCCGGCCAAAGTTTGTTGCCGTTTTCTAATATTGTAATCGATGAGGGGGGGGGGGGTAATTTCATAGATCAGAGCTCGAAGAACTCTAGAAACTCCTAAATTCGCTTAGAAAAGAATGTCTTTCTTAAAGTCTCCTAGAATCTTCTATTTTCTTAAATTTCCTCCAAGAAACTCCTAAACTTTCAACTCATCAGCCACTCAGCTCAATATTCTCTTTGCTGTTTTAGATATTAATGTCGATTCTTGCTGACTTCGTGCTTTGACTTCTACGAAAACAGGTTGGTCAGGGTATTTAACAGGGGAAAGGGTGTCCAGCAAGGTGCAAAAGTTTAGGAAACTCGGATTTCAGTTGGAAATTGTGGATTTTTCATACCAGGTGAATATGTCGGATTTTACATACTTAGGGTCGGAACTGGTCGGAAATTATATTTCCGGTCAAGCCTGAAACTAAACGATTCCGATACCTTTCTTTGGAATTATAAAGTTTGCCCAGGAATTAGTATCGGATTTCAACACAAAGTTTTTGATACTTTCTTTAGTTTTGCACCTATACCAATAGCCCACCATTAACTGCGTTCGGCCCAGCCTCCTTGACTTTTACTTTGGAGAGATTAAGAATGCTGTGTGTGTTGTTATAAAGACAGACGTTGTTGTATGGTTCGTGTCAAAGGGAGAGAGAAAGAGGGAATGTATATTTTAAGTCCGATCGCGCACATGTGTGTGTAAGAAGGCTAGACAGAGAATGTTTGTGTGTTTAATGCGATCAATCGCGCATGTGTGTATTAGTATTAGAGAGAGAGTATATATGGAGAGTCAGTAATTTATAGATGACCGAAAGGCAAAGGCAAGTGTTTAGTAAGAATAGAGGAGGTTGGATGATCGAAGGGATATCATGCACGCACAGCCTGATATCAGAATAGAGGTGGGGGGAGGGGACAGGGTGAAGAAAGTCAATGTGAAAACATAGTTATGATGGCAAAACAAGAGGGGACTAAGTCTGACATATGGTATCGCCATCGGAAGAAAAAGAGAGAAATAACGATGCCGAATGTGTCTTCCACTACAGTGTAGACATGGGTGGGAAAGGGTAGAACCGCGAAGAAGTGAAGAAGGCAATCATGTACTCTACTAGATTCAAATCTAGATCTAGTTTCTGATTTTATTGAAGAAGAAAGAAAGAGGGGGTGGGGTGGTTGCCAATATAATGGAGATTTTTACTAGGGGAGAGGTGGATAGATGTTTTACATTACAGTCAATTAAAAACTCTAGATCTAGTTTTAAGTTTTTTGGTCCTGAGAGAAAGAGAGACTGGAGGGGTGGTGGTGGCTAACAGTAAAACAGAAGAAGATTTATGATTGGTAGAGTTCAATCAACTTATAGAAAAAGCCTACCAAACCTCATTTTCTTCTTGGTAGACTGAGTAAGTATTTGTGCGTGTGTTTGGGCTATGAATATGATATTGTCACTCTTGTGTTTGATTTATTTTTTGAAAGGAGAATTTTTTTTTTCTTTTCATTTTTGCACTGTTTGCATGTTTTGTGAAATGATAGGGTAGATCTATCACTACTAGATCTATCAGCTATCAGAATTTTTTAAATTTAGAAATGTGGAAAAATGCTGAAATATTATTAATCCAAAGTGAAACATTAGGTTCCTAGGTAGGATTTGTTGTGTTGAGGTAGGAAATTTTCCGTTGACTTTTGTTGGACACCCTGTTCAAAGAACAGTAATAATACCCCATCTTTGAACACACTTTCTACACACCAAACTTTCGTGATTGACAAATTAAGACTTCAGTGTTCAATCAAATCTTTGTCCTGTCCAGTTGAATACAGACAAGATGATGAGCCCTCCTTTAAAAAAAGAGCTTGGAAGCGTTTGCCTTCGAAGTGGAAGTTTCTACCCAAGCCAAATATGATCATATGACAAATCCTGCCGATGAAAAGAACCCAGAATCAGTCGTGGTTACTCGTCTCCACAGGTAATACGAGTGATGACTATTTTACAAACAATGCCAGAGAGAGAAGATGTCAAAGGCTCGTAATTAACGAGCTATTATTTTTCTTTTACATTTTAAAATTTATCTTTATACAGTAGTCTCTATCAAATCACACGCTGCCGAGATGTACGATTTTTTCACGAAATAATTTTACAATGCTTATTACCCCCTCAAAATGCAACAACAGTTGGCTTGACTTTATCAAAATGCAACATGTTTTTGTAAGTACGTCTTCAATTTGTTACATTTGAAGAGTCAATTCATGTCCAACAAGAACGGCAATGTAAATACAGATAGTGGATTGTAGCCCTTTACTCTGTCAAAATGCACCTTCACCAAAATGCACAATTTTTTTGTCACCTTTTGACGGAGACTACTGTTTCTTCAAAATGAGTTTGACGGTTGATTTTTGATGCAAGGTGTTGTTTCCTGAATCTTTTTAGCCATGTACATTAACCTTCACAAACTGACCCGTACGATTGTGGGCGTTTCCCCTACAAGGAATCAGTATCCTAGAGTAGTGCTAACAAAACTATCTGATGTGACGGCTGCATTTTTTTTTTCAATTTGTGAGGGGACGGTGAGCAAATGAGCCAGTCCAGCTGGGGTTTGGGAAGAGAGGGGGGGGGTGTATTGGGACTCAGAATTTCTTTTGAGACATGTCACATTGCAGGGACATTTTGTGATTATCTGTACTAAACATGAGGACATGATGTCTTATTCATTCTAAGGCCAGTCATCTGACAACGCAAGTCTTCTCAGTGCGTCAGAGACTGGTACCATTTTGTGCCAAGTTGTCCAGATCTTATATCTTTTTCTCTACGTGCCGGCAGATGGTAGGTTTATCATACTTTGAATAGCACTGTCCTAGAGGTTTCTGGGAGGGTGCAGAAGATTCTACATTTTTAACATTCGTTTTTGCCTGTAGAGAAGTGATTATAGAATTAACCTATATGCATCGTCATAAATGAAGAAAAAATTCCCCACAACATTGCCCAGGCCTAACCCATAATGAGGGGTCGGTCATTTTCCCATACATAAGAATCTCCCTTTGAAACTTTGGTTACAACATACTGATATAGTGGTACGAAGGAATATGTTATACTGAGATTCTACTGTAGTTGGCAACACAAGTAGATTTGTCCTGGAATCACTAAAAGTGAGGTTGGAGTGCCTTCCTTCTTTCTTTCCACTCATTCACATGTCATTCATTTTCAAACATCTTTCATCTTACTGTTTTGTCCCGATTCACCCTGCCATCTCTGCATGTGGCGGTTGAGGTAAATTCCAATGAAACAAACAAGCAATCAATGAAAAAAAAAAGCAGAAAATTCACATTGAATAGTGTGTCCGAGATGATCATGAGGCGTTGTAGCGAAACCGTAGTAATGCTGTGAGTTTGTAATTACGACGACACTGGTTCAAAACTCATGGCTGGCTCGGGTGTTTTTCACAACGTCGTACTTTTAGGACAGCTACTTCGCTCTGCTTCCCGCACTTGACTCATGTGTGAATGAGTACCCAGAGCTACAGATAAAGAAAGACCTTGTTAGAGTGCAAGTATGAAGTGCCTAACAGGCTGCCGTACTGTATGCTCCCCTGGCAGTTGATGAGAAGGACTTTGTATGAAATGGCCTGCTGGGGATAGATGATAGAACAGTTGGTGAGCATGCACTTGTCTTGAGGATACAGACTATAAATCCATTTTCATCTTTATGTTGTGTCTCGACACGCTAGACTTTCATTTTATATATGAACTGATTACCTTTATATTGTGTCATTTTCATTAGTTTTGTGTCCTGAGAAGTCGTCATTTTCATGTTATGTTGTGTAGGGCGGTGGTGCTACTGGTAGGTCCTACTTGTTTATTTTCACACTTTGACTAGTCTTCTATCATCTTGCTGTTTCCTCTTATGTCACCCTGAGACCGCCACATGTGGTGGACAGGGTAAATCTGAATGAAACAAACTGATCATTTTATGTCAGATGATTTGTCATTTTGATTTCCCCAGATGAATCTGTACCACACACTCTCCCTCACCCTAGTGCAGATTTTGGGAAAGGTATCTCCAACGCTGGAAGAAAGTCTCCCACATTTTCCCCAGTGTCTCTCGTCTCGTAACAGATTTAGAAATCTCTGAAACTGTTCCTGTGGAGGCTGTTGAAGAAAGCTCCAACAACTTTGGTGAGTTAGCATTAATATTGACTATAATACGGTTGTATTGCTGTATTCGACATGGAAGTATAGTCCCTTCAAAGCTGTTGTGGCCCATAGAGCTGTAGTCTATCCTCTTTTCTTTAAGAATGAAGTGGAACCGGTGGTCTGACGAGGTTCTACCCTCTTTACTCATTTGCACCTGAGTTGAGTTGGGAAATGCGTATTGAGTGCTTTTCTCAAGTACCCTGTGTTTGAACTTAGGATTGCCAGTGTTCAAACCCAGGACCTCATGGTTTGAAGTCTGGCAGTCTAACCACGAGGCTATTGACCCCAGGCATGCTAACGACTTGATTATTTGATGATGTATGTTATAAGTGATACAATAAAAAAAAGTTGGAACAAACTGCCAACAAAACCAAAGTTTGATTAATCGTATGTGAATTCAAAATCATGCACGCTTACATTGATTGTCAGGTATTGAGTTAGACAGGTACTGCCAAGGAGAAGAATTTTTATGATTTGCTTTGCATATTTTGTAGTGGCATTGTTTTTGTCTTGTTTTGATTGTACTGCATTATTTTGTGACATTACTTGTTTTCCTTCCCAGACCACACATATAGTGAAATGCACAGAATAATCAATGCAGGGGAGCTGTCCGGTTCCAATATGACCATGCTGCTAGAAGCTGTGATGAAGAAAAATAAGAAGAGCATGACAGGGCCGAATAAAAGTTCTACAGACTTTCTGAGGGACAAGCCTATAACTTTGGACAAAGTTGGACATGATCTCAAGCTTGTGTTCGGCCAGAGGTGTCCAAAGATTCTTCAGGCATGTCTTCTTCCTGCTCAGAATTCGAGCTCCAAATCAAATCAGGCACGGACTTTGCAAGATCCTTCTAAAAATTGTCACCTCCTGTGTCAAAGTTAGACTCAGTTTCAAGTTTGTTAGCCCTCCATTCGCTGAAAATAATAAAGACTCATATGTTATGGCAGAAAAGACCCAAAATATGAGTCCCGGCTGAGTCGATTCCACACTTGCTGCTGTCAGATAGTCACAGTTTGGGATTGAGCTCCAGAGATGAGAGCAAGATGATGCGGTCGCTGCTGCCGGAAACCGGCTCAACAACCTTCTTACAAGATTCCTTCAGGTACCAAAAGATTTTTTGCCAGCACTCCACTTGTTGGCCAGCAAAGACTCTTTCCTTGGTTTTCTGCAATGACACCGTTAGATCAACACTGTAAGTCTTTATACACCTTTATTTGATTACTTGCTCATTTAATCATTTACTTATTTTATTACTTGACATCACCGATATCTTAGATAGGGTAAATTCGAATGATAATGTTTAGTTACTTACTTTACTTTAGTTTTCTCCCTTTTTCATTAATCCTCTGTAATTTTTATTCTATATATAAATATAAAATGTGTTTGTGTAGCACAAGGTGTAAATGTAGTAGAAAATGTTTATAGCCAAGTTAAGCCATGAGCATATAATTCAACTATCATTTTCTGAGCCATGTCACATTCCATTGGTAGCCATGTCTAGCATTGAGCATTGGTATTGAACCATATTTTACAGAGATATGTTACATTCTTTGACAGATCAATGTTACATTGTATTTGTAGCCATGTCAAACAGGAGCATGAGTATTGAACTGTGTTTATCAGAGCAATGTTACAGTGTCTTGGCAGCCAAGTTAGGCCATGATAATGAACATCCCTGGTATGGAACCTATTGGTTGGAGGTAGCTGGCAATGAAAGCCATGTATTGATACATGATCTGTGGGGAGAGGAAGAAAGTAAAATTTCACGCTCAGAGAGTCTTGAGAGAGAGAGAGAGCAGAGGCTGATACCCTTCATTTCCATTTTGTTCTGGGTTAGACTACTACTAAATTTTTCAATTTATCCCCTGATTAGCCATTCATCACGTCGTGTCGCCATTGAAGTGTTCACCAGCGATCAGCGTGCCAGAGAAAGTGGACATACCTGATGTTTGCTGCGTTATGCTGGGACAATTGAGCATAATTTCTGTCAAGAATGAACACAAGAGAGGTGTTAAATGCACTTTCAGTGTCAGAAGTGCTATGTTAGATGGAGTACCAATCAATCCTGAGAGCTGCCCGTTTGAAATTAAACAACCAGTCATTTTGCAGCCGGAATCAGAAGAACAAGTTGAGGTAAATTACCGTCAAAAATATTTTGGCCCCACCCATCATTTTCTATTCTTCAATGTTTTATCATTTTAACTTTAGAATTTTCTTTAATGAGTGATAAAATGTGAAATTTGAACTTAATCCACTTCAAATTTGACCTTAATCTGCTTCAAATTTGACCTTGTTAAAGGAAACGGTTCACTGGTATTGTTGAATTTCATTATGTCTGATATGGATGATTAAAACATTTGACATTGGATGTCGGAATGTTCTTTCTTAAGTAAAAGTCTCCCATTTTAAATTCAAGTGATATGTCAAATATTATAAATCGAATGACACACAAGTGAGATTTCACATTTTCATCATCAGGTTCTGTTTACACCAAAGATCAAGGTCAGTATCGGGCATCCATGACAGTTCTTGCCCAAAGTTTGGTAAATCTACCAGAATGTCACGCATACACCATCATTTTCCAGGGCAAGGCGGAATTTCCCCTTCTACAGGTGAGTTCTTCTGTGTTCATGTTCTATTTGTAAGTATTATAGGGTCTTTAACTTCATTTTCTTTGATGCATGGCATTTTTTGTAAAAAGAAATGGCCTTTGATTTGGGTAGACTTCGAAAATTTTAATGGGTGTTTTTTTGTATGCAAACGGTGAATGGCAGATGCAAACACTTTTGTCTTTTTCTAGGACAGGTTCTTGACAAAATTAACATAAGAGCTCACATCATTCAGTTCCTCAAGGCTCTCACATGAGTCACAAAATACACTCCAATCAGTACAAGCAAAACAACCTTTCAACCTTCACATGCATCATCATTCCAGACAAACCTAGTGTTTTCTTAACTGGCTTTTCCTCAATCGGTTTGGTCTTGTACTTGGGCATCATTAGTATCATGTTGTGGTCTGATGCTCGTAGTGGTGGAAGAGCCTTGCTTTTATATCCATTTGCCACATTAGAATAAAATAGGTCAAGTATTTTATCTTGACGGGTTGCACATGTGACATGTTGGTAGAATCGAAGGGAAAGGGTCAAGGTTCCTTTGATTGAAACCGCAGTTGTAACTATCACAGAATCAGGGGATGACGTTAATTGTTCATTAAGTATGTCTGTAATTTCCATTGTTGTTGTTGATGTTAGGCGCATGGGATATATACTACATTTACTATTATCTTTTGAAATTCTCTTGGCATATAATATGGTCTTAAAGATAGGCTAAGGATCTTACAATCAGCAGTGCAGTGTTTTTTCAAAATATGGATGTTGTTTTCATGACACCATCGTTTGTACGTCCTCAACATTCTTGCCATAAATAAAATCAATGTTTCAACATGTTTGCCATAAATAAAATCAATATTTCAACATTCTTGCCATAAATAAAATCAATGTTTCAACATGTTTGCCATAAATAAAATCAGTATTTCAACATGTTTGCCATAAATCAGATGAGGAATCACACTTTAAGCCATTTTTTGTATCTTTCTAAAATTTAGGTGTCCCCAAAAAGTGAGCTGCTAGATTTTGGGGATGTAATCTGGGGCGACACTGCTTACTGTTCCTTTAAGATTCAAAACATTGGGAAGGCAACAGTTCCTGTCCGATTCTCAATATTCAGGGTAAGTTTTCATCGTATTGTCTGAGTTTTACCTCAAGCTTGAAAGTTTCTAAATGTAAAAAAAAAAGATCTTTTATAAAATGTATGCATCCACATATTATATAAGAAGATATTTCTGTGCTGTTACTTGGCTCTAAAAATGCTTCGATCGATCACCGTTCATGAAGATAGACCTGGCCGCCTCGCCCTTGGCTGTTTAGAGGGCAGTCCGGCAAAATTAAAAATCCTACCAAAACCCCAGAGATCACCTTAGTTGTGGATGTGGATAAATCAAATAAAAAAAACAAAAAAACCTGTCTCATTCAAACTATGTTAAAATTTATTTCTTCTACTTGTTGCAGACTGAATCTTCTCTGTGTAGCTTCTCCTTCTCTGATCAGTCGTGTGACATTTCCAACATTTCCCATACGCCCAAACCAGAGGGTGCAAATAGCGTCGTTTCTATGTCTTTGCCAGGCCTGAAGCAAGGGGAGCCAATCCGAACACACACTGTCAAGGTCTGCTGTCAAGTCAAAGACGTTCAGAATGCTGAAAAAGTATGCTATTGCTGTGTGGCGGTCGGTCGAGTGTTATTTTTGTGTTTTTTTGTATTTTTTCTTATCTTCTTCTTTCTTTCTTTTGCTGGTTTAATTTTGTTGTTGTCATTGTTTTGCATGTGTCAACTTTTCTCTTTCCTTTCACTTTTTCATCTTGTTGTTAAGATTCCTTACTTAAAGCTTCTTTTTAGTGATAACAGTTATAGTGTTATAATTCCTGTTTTGTGGAACAATCTGTCCTTCTATACCAAGTCTTCACCATCTATTGACATGTTTAGGAAATGTTTAAAGACAGCTGTTCACATCTGCTTTTACTAATCCTGGAGAAAATTCAACATGAAATGAAATGTTAGTTCATTGCTGTTGTGTATTCTTTTACATGTGATGCTCTATAGTTTTTTGTTTGATTGGATTTGAAATATGTTACAAAATATTTTTATGCTTTTTATTGTAAGGCGCCATAGAGCTCCTTTGATGGATGTCAGGTGCTATATAAATGAATTATTATATATTCAAATCAGAATTCAATGCAACAAAACAAAACAAACATTTTCCTCTTTTTCTTCTTCTTCTTCTTGCCGTGCAGAATACGGTGAGCGGAGTGAAAAGTTTCAGGCCGTCTTACACATTGACGTTGATGTGCCACTGAGTTTCCGTTCCCATTTAAGTCAGATCAAGTTGATTGTCACCGCTGGCATGGTGAAGCTACACACAGACAAAGATGTAAGAAATGTTGCTGAAAGCCCTTCACTGGCTTCCAGTAAGGGCATGAATCGAGTACAAGATATTTCTTTTTTTGTTACAAATCACTGCAGTCTGCTGCCCCTATTTACATTCAAGATCTGCTCTTCCCGTGTGAACCACCTCGAGCGCTGAGATCTTCTAAATTATTGACAATTCCAAAAACTCGCTTGAAACTCTTTGGAGATAAAAGTTTTGGCAAAATTGGACCACAGATATGGAATACATCCATCTGTTTGCAACAGTATTGAAATCTTTCAAAAACTACCTAAAACACATCTTTTGAGGAAATACCTTCTGTAAATGATTGAATTGAAATGTATACCATGCCCAATTTTTGATAATGTTTTATTAGTGTGAGTGTGTTTGGAATGCGACATTGAAATTTGAATGTATCTTTTTAAATATATTTCAACTTTTTTGTAAACTGCCTTGAGGTTTCTATTATTATTACTATTCTAGCACAACAGGGTGTTCGGTAAGGTCAGAAAGTCGAAAATGTGTTAGATTTTTCATTCTTATCTTGGACAAGGTAAGAAACTGTTGGAAATTAATGATGAGGGTAGGAGAGTGGAGATTGTGTAGGAAAATACATTATATCGTCAGTGAAACTGTCCAAACACATAAGTCTGTATAATGTAATTGTTCAGGAGAGGCGAAAAACGTAATTAATCATCGAATAGGCTGCAAACACTTGAACGTTTAAAAAAAAATTACAGTTCAATAACAATAATTAATTTTGTCTTTAGAATATAGTGAAGGGAAGAACATAATCTTTGTGTACAAAATGAACGTACATGGCTAGAGTTGAACTTTTTGAAATATCTAAAGAAGTATGTTTGCGCCTTGACTCACGAGGTTAGAGTTTCAAGGTGGGAAGAAAAATACTTTTTTATTATTATTTTTGTTTAGAATTTTGCCTCATTTGCGATTTTACGATTGGTTCAGCCTTAATGAGGCTTTCCCGCCTATTTCAATTCGGTAAAGCCTGTGAGCCAGAAACTATGTGTAGTTAGGTGGGTTGGTACCGCGCTTTATTTTCATGGCGAGGCATTGGTGACGACTCAGAGGTTGTGAGTTCAAACCCCATGATGGCCAAGATTTTTTCTGTCTATTCCTTGCATTTGTCTCGTCTTTGTTCCTAGGGGCTTTAATATTATTTGATGTCATTTTTTTCTTTTTTAACATGGCCCTTGTTTCACGGTTTGTCTATATCGTTTACTTAGTTTGCATGTTCAATATGTATGCGTAAAACTCACTGTCCTCTAGCTGCTAGCTACTTCCTTTTGTGTATCTTTACTTTTCAGCCTTTACCTTCGTATTCTCTATTTCAGACATGCAGCCTTTACTGTCTTCCTGGGACAGTGAAGACAGATGTGGTGAAGGTGATAAACTCTGGCAACATTCCGATGAACGTGAGCCTTCACCTGGAACCTCCGCTGCCGTGTTTCTCTTTGGGCACCAATCAGATGCTGCTTCATCCACAAGTGCACCAGTTGGCTCATATTGAGTACAGGCCACAACTGTCTAAAAATGCAGCGGACGAAATTATGGGTGTTAATTTCTTCCTGTTCTCCTTCTTTGTTTAATTTATTAAACGATTGTATTAATGTCACATTGAGACATCCTCCGATAAGTCGATTTTTACTTAAAAGTAAGTATGCCTGGAGATTTTAGAGGATTATGATTTATCTTTATACAGTAGTCTCCACCAAAATGGGCGGGCCATTCACGGGTGCTGCTTGGTAGGTCTTACTTCTTTCCTTCCCTTTCCTTTTTTCCCCACTTATCTTTTATCTTGCTGTTTCCCCTTAGTCGCCTTGAGATCACCGCAATGGTGGACGGCATAAATTTCAAAGAAAGAAAAGAAACAAACCACCAAAATGCAGGATCCAAAATGAATGTACAAATGAATGGTGTATTTTGGTGAAGGGCATTTTGACGGAATCAAGGCCACAACTCATTATTCACACATAACGTTGCCATGCTCGTTTGGAAATAAACCCTTTTATTGTCAGTTGTTTGTTATTTGTTGGTTTGAGGACAAGACCCAATAAGCTTAAAGTCTTCTTTGTTACATCCGTCTCCTCTCACTCAAGACAACAGCAAAAAAAACACAAACAAACCGAGAATGATTGTCTATAAGTTGACATCCGTGTCATATAGAGTAGGATGTCCCCGGGTAAAAGTGACACAAGACCTTCTCAGATATTCTCACCGTGGTCAAAGAGAAAGAGCCAATGGCATCCTGTCTGGCAAGTGGCAAACGATGGGTGACACTGAGGGAAGGGGTGGGTTAGGGTGACCAGAGATAAGACAATCAAGACTATTTGCATAATTATTGTGTGTGTGTATACACATGGTGAACATAGATCTAGATGACACACACACACACATTGACACATGTGCATGACACTGACAGATTTTGCCATTGGGATGAGCCCAGAAAACGTTATCAGATTTATTTTTCATGGGAAAGGACTGTTTAAATGCAACAAATTGAAGACGGACTTACAAAAAGCCTGATGCACTTTGCTAAAGTCAAGCCAGCTGCTGTTGCATTTTGGTAAAGTCAAGCCAGCTGCTGTTGCATTTTGATGGTGAAATTAGTGTTATAAAATTGGGTTACATGAAACAAAAAGTGCATTATGGCAAATCATGTATTTTGGCGGTGTGCAATTTGGTGGAGACTACTGTAATAGAATGCTGTGGTCATGTACATTTTTTTCTTATTGTAGTGACTGGAAATCGTTGAATTAAATCTAGTAACAAGTTGGCGGGAGCTGCTGATAAGTCCTACTTTTTTTCTTTCACTCGTTCACCAATCTTTCATCTTGCTGTTTCCTCTTGATTTACCTTTGAGATCACTGCATACGGCAGACAGTTGAAATTTCAATTTGGTTTTTACGTTTCTCATTCTTTTTTTGGGGGTGGGGGTGGTTTATAGTAAGGCCATCTCGGAAAATCAAGAGTCCCACTGCCGCCATTTTGTCCTGCTTTTTAAATGTAACCATTTAGACTGTTGACTTTTCTCTCTTTTGTTTTGTCCCTGCCATACAGCACTTTGGTACTGTTTGATCAGCTATGTAAGTACACAATTCCCATTGTTGGGAACACAAAGCTGACAAGCTCGAAAATCAACGCATCGGGCAACGTCAATACCATTTGGAGGCGTAGACGTTGGGAAGGAGGGGTGAGATTGAATTTTGTTTTGTTTTGTTAAAGCTGTTGTAGCCCCTGCATGAAACATCTCCTTTTGTAACTGGATTTCCATTTCGTGTTTTTAAATATTTTTTCATATATTTGTAGATCATAAGTTAGAAATTACGTTTTAGCTAACGCTATGAGTGAGTAGTTACAGTCAACAGAGCAGGATGTCGTACAGTTTTACAGCCAAACTCATAAAAGTTCCTTCAAGGGCATTTCTCCACATAGAGCTGGAGCTTATCCTTGTTTCTATAACGTGAAGCGGAACTGATGATTATAATGATGTCCTTGATAGGACGTTAGTCTGATGCATATTTTTACTCCCAGGCCAGTGCTTGTACCCATTTTCACCTGGGTCGAGGGGGAAAATGTGTGTTAATGTCTTTCCCAGGGAACACAGCGGCAAAACTAGCTTTTCTTGGATTCGAACTCTGGACCGCATGATCCCAAGTTTGGCAGTCTGAGCAGTCAACTCCCCGACGCCACTCCAAAATCAGAACAGATGATTGTACCTTGCTTCTTGAACAGGATGCTATCCTGTCGCAGGTTTTACTCCCCAGCTGACGCTGGTACCCTTTTGCACCTGGATCGAATGGGAAGAAGGGTGTTAGATGTTTGTCCCAAGGAAAGCATTGTTGGACCTAACAACCGCTAGAATCGAAACCAAGACTTCACAGTCCCAAATCTGGTAGCTTAGTCACAAGACATCTTGGAGTTCCACCATGTAACATTGGTGTGCTAGTCATAAAGAAAATAAAGATTTGCACATACAATTTTCTACTTGTCAAATCAACGGTTTTCATTTTATGAGTAAACAGTCTTTTAAGTCATAGCTTCATCTTCTTTTTTTATTATGATTGATTCTTAATTGTTTTTGAAATTTTGAAAATGTTTTGTTCCAACCCTCTCAGGACACAGAAGTTCACATTTGTTGCCGACAGAGACGCCATGCTCAAGATCTACATCAAAGATGGTAACGGCGTCTTTCAGGTATGGAAACACTCACCTGTCAAGTTCTAATTTCACCATTGACGTTCATGTTTCATGACCAGAGGCAGTGGAAGTTAAAAAATTTGGATTTTGTTTAACCTGTCATTTAATAAATGAATCATTTTACTGCTGCCATATCTGATGAAACCAATATACACGTCAAGTTTGAGAGTTATGTTGGTTTTTGTTTGTTTGCATAAATTGATAGACGATGACCTCATTTGAATGTTATGATCAAAATATCAGGGATGCCAAAAATACAGATGATTTATGTAACAGCTTTTAAAAGCAAAAAAAGCCTGTTCATTATTATGCATTTGAAAAAAATCCTTTTTGTTTAAGACCACCCGTAAAATTTGATCCATGACATATGCATGTTTCCATCGGGAAAGTCGATGATAGTACACATATATAATATGCACTCATGCTAAAATGAATGTTGCACCATTTATGTACAAACAGATAAAGGGAAATGTAGGTTTGAAAATGTTTTGAAAATTTCTGTCAGATCAACATAAATCTAATGTCAATGCTTTACATTGGATAGGTTTCTTATAACGTGAAGCTTAACAGGTGATGTTGCTGATATCCCATTTGCACCTGGATCACATATGGAAACGGTTTAAACGTCTTCCCGAGGAACACAATGTCACATCTAGCATTACTAGGAGACAATGTCAGATTTAGCACTACCAGGACACAATGTCAGATTTAGCACTACCAGGACACAATGTCAGATCTATTACCAAGACACAATGTCAGATTTAACATTACCAGGACACAATGTCAGATCTAACATTAACAGGTAACATTAAACACAATGTCAGATGTAACATTCAGGACACAATGTCAGATGTAACATTACAAGACACAATGTCAGATGTAACATTACCAAGACACAAAGTCAGATGTAACATTACCAGGACACAATGTCAGATGTAACTGACGAGACAAAGTCAGATGTAACATTACCAGGACACAAAGTCAGATGTAACATTACCAAGACACAAAGTCAGATGTAACATTACCAAGACACAATGTCAGATGTAACATTACCAAGACATAATATCAGATCTAACATTACCAAGACACAATGTCAGATCTAACATTAACAGGACACAATGTCTGATCTAACATTAACAGGACACAATGTCAGATGTAACATTCCTCCAGGACACAAAGTCAGATGTAACATTAAAAGGACACAATGTCAGATCTAATATGATGGAATTGAAGATCTAACATTAACAGGACACAATGTCAGATCTAACATTTCCAAGACACAATGTCAGATCTAACATTAACAGGACACAATGTCAGATCTAACATTAACAGGTTGTCCAATTTCAGATGTAACAGATTTACAGGACACAATGTCAGAGGAATTTACCAGGACACAATGTCAGATTTAGCATTTCCAGGATTCAAAATGGCCTATTTTATCTCAGGTCCAGTAGTCTAAACACAAGGCTGGCTAGGAAGTCCTGTCATCAATACTGATATCTCTGAGTTATGCAACTTGTATTTCTTTCTTTCTTCCACGATTCTTTGTCAGCTCATCGATGAAAATGGCAAAATGGAAGAGATGATGGAACTGAAGGTCAAGGAACAAGTAAAATACTCAGTGAAGATTTTCTTCCGAATCCGTAGAGGTCAGTTTTATTCTTAGCTGCTGGTTGTCCAAGTTTTGAACTCTAACAGATGGTTTTAATGTTAAGGAATTTTTTCTTCGATTTTTTTAATTTAAAAAATAATTTGTTCCTTTTGTGAATTTAAGAGAATTGTTTTAACTCTTTACATTGAGTTGTTTGCCCTTGAATTTATTTATTTTCCTATAATCGGCCATCTAATGCTTGTAGGCCACTTTTTGAAATGTGATCCTCTTGATACCCACTTCCAGTTTTGCTTTTTATTCAATGTTTATACTTTGCCTTGATCTAGATAGGTCAAGAACTTATTTTACAACTTAATAACATGCTTTGAAGTTATTGGACTTCTTGATGGTTTAATTCATTAAGATTTAACCCGTCTGAAAACAACCACCTACTAGACAGCCAGCTGTGTTTAGCCCAGCCAAACCAGGAGTCCGCTAACTAGGCCTGGGCGCTACTAGTTATGCAAAATAATATTATTGTGGGCTGTTTGAGAGTCGACCGATGCGAGTGAGACCGTCTTTGAAGTTTCTTTGGCTGTTGGCGTCACTCATCTACAGAGAACTGAAAGATCAACTGTGATAATGAGCAGATTGAGTAGGACCTCATCTTGAAATGAGAAGATACAATGAGGAGCCACCTCTCCGCAGAGATGTGAAATTCTTTACTGTTGTTTGAAAGATAATGCTGCTATGTTGCCACAGTTGCAGGAAATTGCGAAATCCTTTCTGTGCATCCCAGCGACATTGGTGCCATCAGAGAGACTATTTTCGAAAAGCTGGAGAACTCATCTCATCGCAGAAGTTGTTTCAAACCTAGCAACATGAATAAAGTATTGTTTCTAAACAAAAGCTTAGATGTATAAAGCCCATTATAAATGATTAATGATCGTTTCATTTCTTCATTGTAATTATCGTTAGTAAATTACATTTACATTTCTATTTTCTTTAAACCCACGTGGATGTTTCAAAATGTAAAATGATGTAATATATAATATCATTATGTATGCAATTTAATGTTCCTTATCTTTCTAAATTCATTTTATACTCTTGATTAAAATTTTTCATTGATGTACATAGATCTTCTTATAAATAATCGTTAAATAATGATGTAAAAAATGAAATGACAAGATAAGACAAGAATGGGCAATAATGTTTTCATTAAACTTTGACTTATTTTTCTAAATAAAAACAAAAGAAAAAGAATTCATCAAACCAAAAACCATGGAGAAAATAATGTAAGGCTACGGAAGCCGTCCGTATGTCTCTTAATCAGCACCTTTCGCAAGACGTCACCCCCTCTCCCCCCAGCCTAGCTAATGTTCAGTTTACACTACTCCGCCCTCTCCTTCTTCGATGATGTGACGTTGACAGCAGTTTTTACTAGCCTTTCACTAGGTCTGTCTACTGTCTTCTGCTATCGCTGTTCTATTGCTCGTTGATGGTGTTCATATTTGCTTTGCGAATGTGCGAGGCGATAGTGAGGCAGCCTTGTTGTATTCGTCAGAGCAAGTACTCAAATAAAGTGAGACCAGAGAAGACGGTAGTTGGTATCAACAAGTATAAGAACAGTGAGTCTTGCCCAGGCCTACTGGTCACCGCTTCCCATTGTTCAAGCCGGCGAAAACCGGCCGTTGGTAACACTTTTTTCTTTCAATGACCAGATTAGCTCGTCAACCCCATGTTTGTTGCTTATTTTAACTATTATTATTTCTAGAAAGCTCATCAGTCCGTTGAAGCCTCTTTCTGACGCTTAAAGGTCTTGATCCTATTTTAATAACGTCACTCTCCTTGAAGCCTCTTATTGTTCAACATGCACATTTCATTGCCCTGTTTCAATTGTTTCCCTTTGCTGCTTTTGCTTTTTATTTGTATTGTTATCATCAATTTTGTTGTCATAAACTGTTACTATGGTGTTACTATGGTGTCATGCAGAGAGATTGACAGTCATTTTCCGTGACGCCACTCATCAGAAGTACGCAGGAAGCTCAGAAAATGCAGATCCACCACGACGACCTGGTTTGCTGGGGATTTGAATCTAGGTCAGGGAATCTGTCAGGGAATCTGCACACTATTGAGTTATGGAGGGACTTCAAGCCTGGATAGCTGAGGGTGTGAAAGTGAAAATCCAAAATCAGTGTTAGAAATATTATGTATATTGAACATTGGCCATAATGATATGAAAGATGGAAAAGTTTTCAAGGAAATGACTTTTGATTTTGTAACTGCATTGTACATGACCCGCCGATTTGGTTATGTTGGATAACTTTTGCTTTCAAGCAATGTCTTCACTGGCATTATGCATATGAGAGAATGTACGTAGCTCCTTCTTTTCAGGCGCGGCTGTGGGGCCGTCTGATCTGTTTGTACCTTTCAGTCAGGGGCTTCCAACTTCCCACCTGCTTTTCTGTCTTGGGTGTGTTCCCGTATGCTTTAATCATCAAGATCTTCCCACATGCCAGTGGAGGTTTGGAATAAGAGTTTTCCTTCTCCTAGACAGACTACCTACCATGGTTAAGGAGCTGTCTTATTTATAAAATAAACAAAATTAAATGTTAACCAAATTTCATTTTTTTGCTTCAGGTCCCTCTTTATGGGTATGGTGGGCAAAGTGTGATTACGGTGACACAAGTGAAGACGACTGACAGAGGAGAGAATTTGCTTGATCTAGGTCGCATCACGCAAGGCTCACCCTCGTTTAGGAATTTTGTGGTCACCAATCAAGGAGTACGGAATGCTCACATTACAGCGACTGCTACAGGTATGACCTGTCTTCTTTTGCACAACTGGCAAAAAATAGTTTTGCGCACTTTTAAAATATTGTACATATTATTCTGTGGCATTGTTTACATTTTAATAGCATTGC
>JAXRKP010001001.1:75000-105000 GCA_037039925.1 Doris montereyensis
ATATAATGAATTTATAAGTAGTTTCTTTAGATAAAAGCAAATGCCGTTATAAACCAGCATCTTACGTTGGGAAAATTCTGTTCTTCATTTTCCATCGAATTGTTGTGATTGTGATTTGTAATTGTACTACTTTTTTACGTACATCAACTTACATATTCCAATAATGTTATGAATTTTTGGTTGTGTTTGTACATAGTAAATTTATTCCCAGGGTCGGTTATATTTCTTTCCTTTCATTCTTTTACTGTCGCTTCTATTTCATATTGCTGTTTCCTCTTAATTCTCACTGAGATCACCGCATATGGTGGATGGGGTAAATTTCAATTAAAGCGAATCTAGATTTCTTTGTAGTTACCAAATAGTTAAGTCGGTGAGCAATTTGGTAAATTCAATGATGGTTTAGCCTTTCATTAAGTATCGAATGGTCTTCTTAGATGACCATGGTTTTGGAAAAGCTTTTAATTGTTTGGCTTCGTTTCATTTCTTTTCTTTAGGTAGATCTTGATCTACTTGATGGATTGATTTTGAGAGAATGTGTCAGGAGCGCTATTTCTTTCTAATATAACACCCACGCAACATACACTAAAAGACTGCTACTGTGTAGATACTGTGTGTGTCATAAAAATGGAGGGTGTGTGCGCATTTTGTAACTTCGAATGATCCCCACTAAATTTTTATTATATTTTTGGGAATGGTTTGCTAATGTTAGCTGGAATCCTCTTGGCATACGGCATGTGGGTGCTACTGATAGGCACTGCTTCTTTTTCTTTCACTCTTTCACGTACTGTGTTCATTTTGCTGTTTCCTCTTTATTCACTCTGAGATCACTGCATGTGTTGGACGGGGTAAATGTCAATTAAACAAAGAAAAACATCTTGATTCACCCTGAGAGCACCACTGAATCCAACAAACCAGCAAATTGTTCATGTGATTCTTTTTTATTTTTGCTTTTTGCCAGCAATCTCAGCCGTGCCTCTCAGCCCACAGGCGAAGTTGTTCAAAATGTCCATGAAGTCTACGAAGGTGGGCCTTTTGGCGCAAACGTTCTCACCCGAGAAATTACCTCAGCGAGGACTGTCACCAGTCATTGTCGACTCTAAGCAAGCCTACAGGTAGGCAGGACGTCACTGCCTCACTAAAGGCTGTTTATCTCGATTCACCTTTTATTTATTCGAGCTTACACATACATGGCTGATTACGTTCTATTTTGCTTTCAGTTCGTAATTCTGTTTTTAGTTTGGAAAGTAGGTATATGAGAGTTAACTGTGTTTTGTTTTGTAAAGAAGCCCTAAGTTAACATAGGAAATCTGAGAGATTGGGGTAAAACTCCAGAGACGCTATTCTGAATTTACAAAATGCCGTCGCATTTGCCAGAAAGGCCAGCAATTGGCGGATATTTTGTTGTACATTTAACTAAAGGTGGTTTATTCAAGTTAGATTATCAACGTTTTTAAGAATATCCGGGCTGTCCTGAAAGTTAAAATTAGTTATCATGGTTGTTTTAAATTTGAAAAAGTTGGCAGCTATGTATGTTAAAGAAGAAGTCCTGTTATTACCAATATGTACGTGGGAACAAAGTGCTTACGTGACAAGCACGCTAAGCTGACGGCACAGTCACCCATGTTCAAATATCGTTCGGGGGGTTAAACACGACACATTCAATTAACTGATAATGTTCCTTCAAGGCTGTCAGGACCTATAGACTAGAGCAGAGCATATCCCGGTTGCTATAGCAGTAAATGGAACATGTGATAATGAATTGCCTGGATAGGATGCTAGTCTATTGCAAGTCTTACTCCTCAGTTGATTCTGGAACCCGTTTGTTCCTGTGTCGGATGGGGAAAATACATGAATAGTATCCTTACCATGGAACGTAATGTCGGACCTTGCATTGTCAGGGTTTGAACCCAGGGCCTTACAATCCTAAGTCTGGAAGCTTAGCTATTGTTAAGTTATTTTTTTGATGCAGGTATTTTGACCCCATTTAAAAAAAAAAATTGAGTAACTATTACGAGAATACCCGTAGCCTGGATGAGTAGCTATTATGAGAATACCCGTGGCCTGGATGAGTAGCTATTATGAGAATACCCATGGCCTGGATGAGTAGCTATTATGAGAATACCCGTGGCCTGGATGAGTAGCTATTATGAGAATACCCGTAGCCTGGGTGAGTAGCTATTATGAGAATACCCGTAGCCTGGATGAGTAGCTATTATGAGAATACCCGTAGCCTGGATGAGTAGCTATTATGAGAATACCCGTGGCCTGGATGAGTAGCTATTATGAGAATACCCGTAGCCTGGATGAGTAGCTATTATGAGAATACCCGTAGCCTGGATGAGTAGCTATTATGAGAATACCTGTGGCCTGGATGAGTAGTTATTACAAGAATGCCCGTAGCCTGGGTGTGTAGCTATTATGAGAATACCCGTAGCCTGGATGAGTAGTTATTACGAAGAATATCCGTAGCCTGGATGAGTAGTTATTACGAGAATACCCGTAGCCTGGATGAGTAGTTATTACAAGGTGAGTGACAGTTGAAGGGGTGGTTTGAGGCGGTGACATCTATTTAAAGAGGTGCTATTATCGGTGATATTACAGCACAGTCAAACAAAACTGCCATGAAATTGGGTCATTCATCGTTGTTGGTGTTTTTGTTTTTAACTTGTGCTTTTTTTGTTGTTGTTTTGTTGAAGGAAAAAGTCAAGTTCAGTGCTCGCACAGCTTTGCAGCCTGTAAATCTAAATGTGGGCGTGGCCAACGTAGACAAAGACGTTTGGTCTGTCAACCCAGTAGATTTACAGTTTACAGGTAAAGCTGGTCTCTTTTCTGTTGTTGTTATCCCTGGTACCTAGTTAAGGACAATGCTTGCTCTGTAATAAAACCTTTTGCAAAGAAAGTTATGACACAAAATTTTGAGTATATCCCCCCCCCTCCCTCCTCATTTTTGTCTCCCCAGTATTGAGCTCGGAGTCAAAAGAATTTGCACAGATCATTAACTTCAGCAACACAGAATTGAGGTAATGTATATGATGTTGGGTTTTACTCCCAGTTCAGATTCTACTCCAACCTAGGCGTTTTCATTGTTTTTTTCATATTTTCTTCATTTTTTGTTCCTCCCTCTTCTCTCTCTCTCTCTCTCTCTCTCTCTCTCTCTCTCTCTCTCTCTCTCTCTCTCTCTCTCTCTCTCTCTCTCTCTCTCTCCCTCCTCTCTCCTCCCTCCTCTCTCTCTCTCCCTCCCTCCCTCCTCCTCTCTCTCCCTCCCTCTCTCTCCCTCCTCCCTCCCTCCCCTCCCTCCCTCCCTCTTTCCCCCTCTCCCTCTCCCCCCTCTCCCTCTCCCTCTCCCTCTCCCTTGTAGATAAATGATCATTCTACCCGAACATGCAAAATACAGAAAATCGACATTTTGGTTCCAAACTCACCAATCCAGGTGTCGCCCCCTCCCTCCTTAAAGAAAACCCATGTTCATGTCAGAGGCTCAGAGAGATTAGGATGAAAGTCCAGAGATGAAATTCTGAGTTCACAAAACAACCTTTACTTTTAGTCAGAAAAGCCAGCAATGGGTGGATTTTTAAAAATTTGCCTTAAAGGAGGGTGGGTTAATTTACGTTGAATTTTCAACATTTTCAGAAACACATGAATTACGGGCCATCTCACAAGTGAGAATTAGTTCGCTCAGTCTCAGTCTATTTTTCGAGTTGAAAAGGTTGGCAGCTATATGCTAGTAGGGGCAAGCCCACAATAGCAGCGGTTGAAATTCACCCTGAGATCACCACATATGGTGGATGAGGTAAATAACAATAAAATAAACAAAACAAAACATTTTTCTTCAATCTTGCTTCAATGGTTTCAGATGTTTTAGATATAATCAAGGTGAACCCTTTGTGTAATGTGTTTATTCTATTTTCTCCAAAGTTTATAAAAAAAATCAAAACAAATCTGACCCAACAATCAAACTCTTGTCATTTCGTAGATTTACCGTTGAATGTGACAGCGTTTTGAGAGTGGAGCCATCACAAGGGGTTGTTTCATCCAGGTGAGTCAATTTCTTTTTATATTCATGTGGATGTCCAGATTTCTAGGCTTTTTTACATGATAAAACTTATGAGATGAATTCAGACCTTACCTTACTGAGGTCTACTGCCCCTTCCGGGCCAAAAGGCCATCCATAAGTGCCCTCCATCATGCACAGCCCCCATGGGCTATCTTTTCCAGCTCCTGCTCCTGCCAGCCGTACCTCCCATCTTTGCCCCTGTCTCCAGGTCTCTTCACCATGTGTTTCACGGTACTCATCTCTTTCTTTTTCCCTTGCGGATTCCAGGTCAGGGCCTACCTAGTGATGTATTGCGTAGAGGCTTTCTCAATATGTGACCTATCCACTGTCAATTCTTCCCTTCTTTTATGTCCTCCTCGACCGAAAGTTGGAAATTCAGTTGAATTCAGACGCCCTATGTGTATATATGCTATATCTAGAAAGGAAATGAAAATATAGCTGCATTAAAAAAATCAAATATATCTACCGCTAGCACACAATCACACATTAGATATTAGACTATACTTGATACGGATCCACATAAAGAAACAAAACATCTGTACAAAGGCTGTTGTGGCATTCACTGGGCCCAAGGGAATTTTTCTTAGCATTCATCTCCCCTCTCCCTCACCACCCTCTCCAACAGGCCATTTCACTCATAATTCCTCATCAAACTCATCGGAGAACGTACAGTACAACTTCCTGTTAGGCACTTCCAAAAAAACATTCTGACAGGATACTTCACTCTCTATAGCTGGCTACTCATTCATGATGAGTTAAGGGATGTAACATTGACATGATACTTCTCTGCCTGTAGCTGGCTACTCATTCATACCTGAGTTAAGGAGGTAACTTTTAAATGATACTTCTCTGCCTATAGCTTGCCACTCATATTCATGCCCGAGGTAAGTGAGGAAAGCAAACTGAAGTACCCTTCCTAGAGGACGGTAGTGTGAAAAACTTTGTAGCTGTCAAGTTCCTTTCAAACTTCATTCCATTCACAAACGTCTTTTTCTTTCTTCCTTTTTTTTCTTTTTTCTATCTTTCTTTCTTTCTTTCTTTCTTTCTTTTTCCTTTCATTCTTTTTTCTTTCCTTCTTTATCAGTCATTTCCATTCTAGCTTCAAGTGTATGGGTTTAGATGCCTGAAATGATCTTCCTACAGGTTACCCTGTTTTGACATTTTCTGTCTTTCACAAACTTCATGAGACACGAATTATAACTTTGCTTAGAGGTGCAAGTGACTGACATGAGACCAAAGTTTTCATCTGAATGGGAGTAAAAAAATGTAATTCTGGTTATTTTCATCTGCGTGCAGCAACTACATGGAATCTGTTTTTAAAATTATTTTTTCCCCCCATACACCCCCTCCTCCTCTCCTTTCCATGCTGAAGAAATTGGACGCAGTGTGAAATTCATCTCAGTGACAGCTACTGGTGTGGAAAAGAGAAGGCTATCGCTGGCCTCATCAAAATCGTCTGTGCTCAGCAAACTCAGGTAGGCACTAGGCTGCAGTCAAAGCTGGTTGATCGGAACGTCGTCATCGTCTTTGTCTTTTCTTCTTCGCTTCTTTCTCTTTAGTGAGCTGTTGGTGGGCGCTGCTGGCAGGTCCTATATCTTTCCTTTCACTCTCTCACCTACCTTTCATTTTGCTGTTTTCTTCAGATTTACCCTTAGATCACCATATATGGTCGAGGGGGTACATTTCAATGAAAGAAATAAACAGAACAATGTTCCCTTTCATCTTTCTCCTCCTCTTCCTCCTCCTCTTCCACCTCCTTTTCTCTTTCTTCTTCTCTTTCTCTCTCTCCTTCTCCTTCTCCTGCTCCTTCTCCTCCTCCTCCTCCTTCTTTTACTTCTTCTTCTTCTTTCTTCTTCTTCTTCTTCTTCTTCTTCTTCTTCTTCTTCTTCTTCTTCTTCTTCTTCTTCTTCTTCTTCCTCTTCTTCTTCTCCTCCTCATCCTCTTCCTTCTCTTTCTCCTCCTTGCCTCCTCCTCTGCCTCCTCCTCTTCCTCTTTTCTTCCTCCTTCTCTCTCTTTCTCTTCCTCCTCCTTTTCTTCACAGTAACTGACAAACCCAATTACTGAGTATTACAGTATACTGTCAGTGTGCATGAGTTTGAATTTGATCATGTTGTTTTTCCATGAAGCAATTAGTAACATTTTATCTTTAATGTCGTCAGTGCTACTGCTGAGTTTGACTTCTGTTGACATTTTGGTCCACAGTTTTATTGTACTAGCATAAAAGAAGTGCAGGGGATTATCAATGTTTGAGGATGAGATTGCGTGTATGTATGGCATGGCAGTCGCATCTATCGTTCTTTCCTTGTTAAGGGCTGAGCAAACGAAGACAATTTGCTTCTGTTTTTGATTTATTTTTATCTAAGATAGATTCTGCAGAAGTTGCTTTTCATTTTAATCTTGTTTTCCAGTACACTTGATTTCAGGTGGTCAGTTTCAGAAGTTGCTTTTCACTTTACCTTTTTTTCCAGTACATTCAGTTCAGGTGATCCCCTCCCCAGCTGAACTCCTGTCCTGCCATGCCATCAAGGAAACCTTCAGACAAAGATCACCTCGACACAGGAACTTTAGGCTCGTGAGGCGTCCATCGGCCAACGAAGTGGTGGTGGCCCCTGTTTCTTGGTAGCACGAGTGGTGCGTTCTCTCTTGATTCTTTTTAACAGGGACATTGTTTCCTTTCATGGAGGGTTTCCCCAATGACTCTTTTGCTTTTGAAAAAAAATGTAGTTTAAATTTAAGTAGTGGCTGGGTGGAGAGGGGGGTGGTGGTTGTGGTGGTAAGACCATTTTTACCCCAAATCTTGTATTATTAGACATAGACGTTCATTTCTTCACATTGATACCATAAAATCAGCGCAGTATCGACTCTTTGATTTGTTAAGATTTGTTAGAACGATACCAGCCCAACTTTCAACATATCGTTGGAACTATAAAAGCTAGTAATTTTGTGTAAAGTATATCAAGTTGGTACTCATTTTAATCAGCACAATGTATTTTTAAAAAAATGTATATATGACAATATTTATTCAATAATGCCTTCGATCGTCAGGAAAATATGTGGCATATCCCCCGCACCAGTTAACGAAAGATGCTGTCTGAAATGAGTAGAAAGAGGCGGGGCAGTTGAAACAGGGTGGATAAGTAGTAGGGGTCTCTCATGGTTTTATGACGTTTCAAAGTATTCTCCTACTCATTTCTAGTTTTTTATCGGAAAAAAATTTCAAATAACGGAAAAAAAGTTTTAAATGCGATTTTTTTTCATACAACTGCTTTGTATCATTACTAGAGACTCTCGTATCAGATTTCTGATATCTTTTGTATTTTTTGAGAAATTCACAATTTTTGTTGAAATTTGAGATCTTCAAGCCCCTTAATTTTTGAAAATTTGTATTGTCAAAAATACAAGATATCAAAAGAACGTCTGAGAGATTCAGGATATTCGTTGGAAGTTTCTGTGTGCAAAATTATAAACCTATAAAATGAAAACTGCAGGACTGCTTAGTTTTTTGAAAATTGCCAAAATTGACCTAGTTTTGCATGAGAAATTCAAGATGGCGGCCATTTCCATGGCAACCAAACTTTCAAACAGGACTTTCACAATTTGTTTCCTCTAATTTCGACATGCTGAACTCATTTATGAAGCTTAAAATTGTGTTTCTCTTCAAACTAAGAAAATCGCCCTCAGGACCGGACTTAATAGCTTAGCGATTAAATGAAGATGCCAACAAGAAGAAAAAGATATCTTTAAGAACAACAGCTGCAGATAATATCAAACCGAAACGTGGAACTAATGGTTTTATGAGATTTAAGTGCAAGAGTAGGTAACAATGCAGATACATCAGGTGGAGTCATAGGTAAAGGATGAGAGACAACAAAATCTCCAAATGGAGGAGACGTATAGGCTTTTGTCTAACTACATGAATATAGTCAACAATTTTCTGCTTAGAGATATCCACAAGTATACACGAGTAAAGGAAGACAGAAGTGAAAATTCAATGATCTTGGCGTTTGAGGTAAAAAATGAAGGGGCTTAAATGTACTTTTTTTAGCTTCTGTTGATGATTTTAACCATCACGGGCTGACGCAAGCTGCGAAGGCTACAAAAGGGTCCTGTTGGGAGATTTTTACTTTGAAATAGGGTGATCACTGACATGACAAACGTTTCGTTACATGAACATGACCTCTGGCTGTTAAACAATGTGCGTAAAATCTGTATTTGTCTCTGTTTGGCTCGATACAGGTCCGTACCAGATTTAGGCATATTTCAATGCCGTCGTTTTCAAATGTCCTCACTGGAGATGGTGATCACCTAATGTTTTTGCGTTTACTTGCCTCTTAGAAGTGCATTTCCCCTCAAATTAAGGATTGCTGTTGCTTCTGGTAGACAAAGCAACCAGTCTATTGGATGTTAATTCCAACGTTAGAACCATTTCAAGCCGTCTCAGATACTGAGTTTCTTGATCACCCATTCCCCAACCACACTTTTTGGCAATGAGTCAAACATACGAACACACACATGTTTAGATCAATATACGTGATAGTATACATTTCATTATGTATATGCATATATGTATACAGACACACACACACACAGACACACACACACACACACACACACATGCTCATTTATTGTCCTATATGTACATATATTACATGATATAGGAACAAACCTTAAGTCTAAAATTAAGTACAAAACAATAGAAAATTAGTAACCTATATGAGCAAGAACTTTTTCCCCCAGCTTTTTTAACCTTATTGTTTGGAAGCCACTTTACTAAAGCCGTCTAGTTAGGATTCAGTATGTTGTTCTTGTACAAGAACCAATAGAAAAACCCGTATAATAACCTATATGAGCAATCCGTGTCAGCCTGCCCCTATTGGGTCTAAATTTTAGATTCAAGACGCTTTACTGTTTGTGTCATTTCCGTTACATTGTGTGTTGTGCATAATATAAGATGATAACAGGAAAACATAGTGATGGTAAAGCATAATTTAACTTATTGCAGACCATTTTCTCAAAGTAGCAAGAGCATGTATCAATAATTGGATCGTACACGGTTTGCGACTTTGTAAAGCAACTGTATATAAGCAGTATGTTGTTCAGATAATTGTTTTCCCATGAGTACAATGGGTGGTTGACCTTGTTTAAGGTTGATTCAGAAATAAATTATGTGTTCAGGAATACATTGGGTGGATGGGCAATTTTCAACGACAAAATTTGGTCCGTAACATCCTGTCAGCCTGCCAACAGACAGGTAAGTCTTTTTCTTTTTTCAGATTCTGGTCCATAACGTTTACTCATTTTAGAAAAAATTTTTTAAGTGCACTTGAATCATTTCCTCAGTTACATTAATCAACAAGGTAATGCCATAAACAAATGTAAATACAAAGAACCAGATCTTTTAATATAAGATGATAATCAGTGGAATCAAAGGTGTGGGTTCATAGTGATCAGGATGCCCATGTCCAGACCATGTTGCAAAGTTAAATCTCTACTTCAATGAGGCTAATAGATGTTTAGTTTGCATCTTAATCCAATGGTCTGCCTTTTTGATCTATTTACGAAGGGCTTTGAGCGCACTTATGTGTGATTTGCTGTAGCTTCATATAAGCAAGAAAGGGAATGCATTAGTTGGTCCTTTTAGAACACAGATAATTGTTTTTGATTTTAAAGTGGGTGTTTCTTGGGTTTTGTAGGTTCTTCTCTTTCCCTTCACTCTTTCACTTGTCTTTCATCTTGCCTGATTTCTCTTTTTTGGATGGTCCTGAGATCACCGGCATTGAGTGGATGGCCCTAGCAGATAAAAGCTATTTGATCTCTCACAAGGAAAGGGCAGACCCATTGTTTTCCAGGATTTGAACCCATGAGTGTTTTTCTTTGTCTTCATGAATCACCTGGTCCATAACCTACTCTTCTGTTATTTCAAAAGTGCTTTCTTCTTGGAACATTTATCTCAGCATTATAGGCTATGTGATTAAAGTGCTTTGTGCTGAAGGAACACCAGAATGATTTTAATGATGTGCTTTTCATTTCTCATAAAAACAAATTTATTCTCTCTTGCCAGGGACTCAGCTGACAGTAAATGTCTTTGTTTTGATCTCAATCGCTGAATCCGTTTTCAAGTTATCTCCCACCTCTGGCACACTCGAACCAAACGCAGTTCAAACGGCTGAGTGCTAAGCCTTTTCTACTTTCAATGTCACTTTTGCCTCATAATAGTCACGGTCTTCAGTTTTCAGCTCAAATGTATTGAATCCCTTTTTCTTCTTTAGTGGCACTTTTAACAGAAGTGTCAAAATTTTGGCAGCCAATTTTTCTCAGTGCCTTTCATTCCTTTCACTATCGAAGAAATAAAAATGAAAATCAAAACAAAGCAAGAATGAGAATGTGACAATATTCCAGTGCACAAAACAGGTTGCCGGCGGGGAATGAAGGGAGATTACTCATAAATGTGAAGTACTGAAAACGGCTTGCCCCTTTCTTTGGCCTATTATTGTAAAACAGAAACTTCCTTTAAACTCCAGAGAAATTCCTTTGGTCTCTTTTTTTGTCTTAAGCCTTGCCTACAGTAAAGCCTATGTTAAGCTGTCAAGAAAGAAAAAACAAGTCATATAGAAGGAGTCCTCATGTTGTAGACACTTGTAAGTTTCATACCTCTATGTGATTTTACTTCCCAACCCCCACCCCCGATTCAACCAGTGAAAAATGCCAAAGAGATGTTTATTATTTCTATACATTTTTTTCTCTCTAAATTTCTCACCACTGCAGTTAAAGTTGCAATTCAGCCCTCAGTGCAGCGGCTTGCACAGCCAGTTGTGGTTGATCAAAGTCGTACCTGGTGACGGGGTTCACCACTTCACCGTTCATGGCGAGGTGAGTCTCTTTCAAACATCAATGCTTGGCGATGCATTCCACTGGTGTGTGTTTAGTCTTAGATTTTTGTAATTTGTTTCGCTGAGTGCCTAAGAGTTGGTGGACTGCTGGTAGGTCCTACTTCTCTCCTTTTATTCTTTGACCTATCTTTCAACTTGCTGCCTCTTCTTAATTCACCCTGGGGTCATCAACACTGCATATGGTGCATGGGGTAAATTTTGACCAAAAAAAAAAAAATAAAGGACAAGATTGGAGCTGAGCTGAAAATGCACATCAATTGTGTTGGGAGACCTTGAATCGGGCGAAAATAGGCACCTTCATGTATATGCCTCAGTACCTCAGAAGAGATCATCACCGATGGGCCCTCGGTAGTCCAGAAGCAAGGTGTTGGCATCTCCACCAGAAGGTTTTTGGCTTTGCGCCAGACAGGTTGACAAATTTTCTGGATTTTATTTTTTTTTCATAGTAAAACCCACCCCTCCTGCTCCAAGTATGTGGACAACCTATATTCCAAATAACGATTTTACCCGGTATTAAGTGTGAGGATGGTACAGCTAGAAGACATTCAAGGACGATAATTTGACCTTTAGCATCAGACTGCTTTTGCATTCAAGTTCACGTTTCATGAGGGCGCCGGTTACACAGTCGGTAGAGTGCCAGACTACCACCCAGGAGCCCCGCGTATTATTCCTAGTCCGGGCATATTTTCTGTCCCTTCTGTCGACCCAGCAGCGAAATGGGTAGTTAGGTATATTCAGACACTTGCCAAAAGTATAGGCGATGTGGAAGGCAGTGGCAAACTATCACATTATGGTGTATGCCTAAAAAAATCAGGACTCTACTCCTGATTAGCCTACGTTCAACTCTGAGTGTGGAACTTACTTTTACTCTCCTGATTAGCCCACTCTCAACTCTGATTATGGAACTTACTTTTACTTTACTCTCCTGATTAGCCTACTCTCAACTCTGAGTGTGGGACTTACTTTTACTTTACTCTCCTGACTAGCCTACTCTCAACTCTGAGTGTGGGACTTACTTTTACTCTCCTCATTGGCCTACTCTCAACTCTGAGTATGGGACTTGCTTTTACTCTCTGATTAGCCTACTCTCAACTCTGAGTATGGGACTTACTTCTCCTTTACCCGACCCTTCACGTATATCGGTTGGTAACAGTACTGCAGTTGACACTACTGTTGGTCAACAGGATTTTGATGTAATACCGTCCGTCGAAGGCATTGCGAGTCCCTCCCGCTCGAGACGAAAATTCACATATTTATCGCCTTGCCAAGCAATGAGAACAAAAAAACCTCTTACATAGTGACTATGTCATGTCATGAAGACTGAAAGAATCCAAGGTGAAGATGAGAGAAGCAAGAAAAAAAGACTTGAAGAACTTACAGAAATATAAGGGAAAACCATTCTATGGCGCTTGGATCGTTTAGATGGCCGTTTTTGGTTAGAAATTTCACCTTTTCTGCTATTTTTGCTTTTTTCTCAAAACTGCGTTTTTTATTACTTAGGTTCATTGATCTCACACATCATATTTCATTCAAACTTCATAATCTTATGTCAGTTATTCGTGTCATCAGTTTGTCAAGGGCAATTTTTTTTTCTTTGAAAGTTTTTTTTTTTAAAGGATTTTTTGGTATGAAAAATGTGTATTTTCGCTATATGTTGACATTATAAAGGAAAAAAAAATTCATAAAATTTGTTCTATTTGTATTTTTGCAAAAGTAGTTGGACAAGATTAAGAGGAGGTAAGTGTTAACATCCTGTACATATTACAAACAAATAGAACCCATAGTGACAGTGAAATACGGACCTAAAGTTTGCAAAAAAATCCAAGATGGCGACTGAATTTTATCGTTACCGCGGCAACAGAGCTAAAAAAAAGGAAAATTTTGCCTGAGACATCGTTGTAGCTTTCATACTATTTGACCCAAATTTCGCAATTAAAAATAATATTAGGGAAAAAATCTCCTTGTGCCGCATTTCTCCTTAACTCATGTTTCATGAGTGTTGATTGATATTTGTCATCAGGGGTGTAGAGCCGTGCCAAGTGAGAGTGTCGTGGAGAAGGCTGCAAGCCACGATAAACCGAACAAGGAAGCTGCCCCCAAATTGCCAGAGTGGGTGCCCGTGTCGTCCATGGCAGAGAAGGAAAGCCTGGAGAAGTCAGCGCGGACAAGCCACGTGAAGGCTGTTGCTTGTAGAACCTCCTCTAAAAGGTATGCCCGCCATGTCACAGCTTATATCACAATGGCAGGGAAAGATGATTTGCTATGCTAAGACTGATGAAAATGAATACTGGTACATTAAGAGAACATGGTAAGGCCATACCTGTTATGAAATGGGAGTCCTATGACTCTATGGTTGTTGTCCTACCAATCTTGAGAGAGATATTTGTGTGTGTGTGTGTGTGTGTCTGTATGTTTTTGAGTGTGTTTTGCGTGTAGCGCATTAGTATAGCATGTGGTGTAAGTTGTGTGAGGGCCCGGAGATAAATGCACAATTTATTTGTTTTACGTGGCAGACAGCGTTAATATTGTGTGTACAAGGCCCGATAAATGTGTTGCTGTTGGGGTCGTCTTTGGAGCCAAGGTCAAAGTAGAGGTCAGGTCTACATCCAGTGTACCCCTTAGAATGTCATGCATGGGCGTGTTGGCATAAAACCAATGTAACTGTTCCCGTTGTGTGTGTTCCCTCCCAGCTCTTCAGTCCACAAAGGTAGTGAAAGATTGGTAGGGATCCGTCTTCTTGGAAAGAGTCACCTCCATTTGGTCCAGTCGGTCCAGGGGATAAGCAGATCCTGGAACTTAACGTCATCAACTCTATGGACAGGGACGCTGAGGTAGGAATACAGGCCTGATTTTCGTGTGTGGGTGTGTGTGTGTGTGGCGGAGGGGGGAGGGGGGGGTGTTCAATCTTGTTTTTATTTCTTTGGTTGGTTTACTGGCTTGTTCATGTTTGTTTTTGGTTTGTTTTTTAAATTCTTTTTTTTTCAGAAATAAGGTTAAAAGAGTGTCAAGAATCAGTGGGGAGGGTAAGGGAATTATTATAGAGGCGTTGTGGAGTAGCATTGACGTGGTTTGTAATCACAAAGACACTGGTTAATAATCACCCATGGGTGACTCAGTGTTTTTAATCTCAACGTTTACTCTTAGGAAACATACTTTACACTATGCGTTCCTCACTTGACTCAGGTGTGAACAGTAGCCTGCCACAACACACTTGTCAGAGTGTTGGCGAGTGCCTAGCAGGCTGCTGTGCAGTACGCTCCCTAAGGAAGTGAAGGGACTTTAAATGAAATGGCCGGCTGGGAGATGAATAATGTAGTCAGTGGGCCTGTGCTTATATACAGGGATTACAGACTGTACATATATCTTTATCATTATGTACGAGATTGTCTTCAAAATCAGAAAATAATGTTAATGCTAATGTGTATTCTTCGTTTTCTCTCTTTTTCTTTTTGGGGTGGAGAGGGAGGAACTGCATTTGCTTTCTTATTAAACCGACATTATATTCTCTAATAACTCATGTCCATAAATTTGTATGATGGTACATCTTTAAAAAAAATCTGTTTCTTTGAAAATCTGCCTTTGTGACAACTTCTTCGTACTATAAATTTCATTTCATTTCTTGGAAATCCTGCCTTTGTGACTTCTTCATATGATAAATTTCTTTCCTTGAAACATTATAAAATTTCATTTTCATTTCTTGGAAATTCTGCCTGTGAGACTTCTTTATATTCTAAATTGTTTTTCATTCCTTGGAACTTCTGCCTTTATGACTTCTTCATATTATAAATTTCATTTTCATTCCTTGGAAATTTTGCCTTTATAACTTCTTCATATTATAAATTTCATTTCATTTCCTTGGTTCTGCCTTTATGACTTCTTCATATTATAAATTTCCATTTTCATTCCTTGGAAATTCTGCCTTTATGACTTCTTCATATTATAAATTTCATTTTCATTCCTTAGAAATTCTGCCTTTGTGACTTCTTCATATTATAAATTTCATTTTCATTCCTTGGAACTTTTGCCTTTATGACTTCTTCATATTATAAATTTCATTTTCATTCCTTGGAAATTCTGCCTTTATGACTTCTTCATATTATAAATTTCATTTTCATTCCTTGAAATTCTGCCTTTGTGACTTCTTCATATTATTTCATTTTCATTCCTTGGAAATTCTGCCTTTGTGACTTCTTCTTTATTTCATTTTGATTCAGGTGTGAATTCTGCCCAGCTGACTTCTTCAGAATAAATTCATTTTCAGAATATTACTACGAACTTCTTCATATTATTTCATTTTCATAACTGAAATTCTGCCTTTGGACTTCTTCATATTATTTCATTTCATTCCTTGGAAATTCTGCCTTTGTGACTTCTTCATATTATAAATTTCATTTCATTCCTTTGGGAATTCTGCCTTTATAAATTTCATTTTTATTCCTTGGGAAATTCTGCCTTTGTGACTTCTTCATATTATAAATTAAGTTTTTCATTCCTTGGAAATTCTTGTGACTTCTTCATATTATAAATTTGACTTCATTTCATTTTTTTCTTGGAAATTCTACCTTTGTGACTTCTTTATATTCTAAATTGCTTTCATTCCTTGGAAAATCTGCCTTTATACTTCTTCTTATAATTTGCCATTCCATCCTTTGAAAATCTGTGTTTGTGACGACTTGTTCATATTATAAATTGCTTTTTTTTCTTCTGTGATATTTATTTCAGATGACTGTTGAGCTTGAACCTGGTCCCCCCTTTTCAATACGACGGAAGCACACTTTAACATAGGGTGCTTTTCTCTTGCTGACCTGAACTCTGCTCGGGGTCTTTAAGTTTTATAATGGAATTTTTCTCTCTCTCTATTTTATAGTCTACAACTGAGAGTTGTAGTTGAACTGTAGTGTTATGAGCTGACTTCCTCTACTTTCTTCACTTGACTCAGATGTGAATGAGTACCCAGTTATAGATAGAGAGAAAGATCTTGTCAGGATGTTGGTATGAAAAAAATAACAAAAGCGTGTGTACTGTATGCTCCCTTGGGGTGGAGAAGGACTTTGAATGAAATGGGGGATACATGGTGTACAGTCAGATGAGCCTGCATTTGTAGGGGGATGCGGACTATAAATCCATCTTTATCTTTATTTATTTGTCTATTTGTTCTTAACAAAATATATTATTTTAACAAAATTCTCTCTTTTAAATCTTATGTTTTGAATCTTAAGAACAAGTTTAGAAACTTTTGTAAATTGTCATCCCTTTTAATAATTTTATGTTTTGGATTAAAAATATTTATATTTTTTATCTTAAGAACAAGTTTGAAATTTTACTTTAGTTTGGATCACTATTGTTTTGCTTTCCGGATTTACTAATTGAATCCGATTTTTGATTCACTAGTTTGGGTCACTGTGTTGGATTTTAGTCGTTACTAGTTTGGATCACTGTGTTGGATTTTAGTACGTTACTAGTTTGGATCACTGTGATGGATTTTAGATACGTTACTAGTTTGGGTCACTGTGTTGGATTTTACATAACGTTACTGGAAGGATCATCTGTTGGATTTTCGTCCTTACTAGTTTGGATCACTGTGTTAGGTTCCTAGTCATCAAGGATCATCAAAAATCAGATTGAAGATTCTTTTAAATTCATACTTTAATTCACTGAATTAAAATGCTTGAGGTAAAGTCATCAATAAGCGCCGTCATCATTTGAAGAGTGTCACAGGGGTTCTACTTTATAGCGTCCTCATGATAAAGCTCACACAGTCATCATTTGAAAATGGAAATTCAGGCTGGCCATAAAGCAAGGTTAAAGACCAACAGATGGACAAAAAGATGTACAGAATGGCAGCAGCCTTTGACATGTAAAGTCTGCGGTAAAGTCATCAATTATCATGTCATCATTTGAAGAGTGTATAACAAAAATATGTGGGCGCAATAGGCGTGGCAGAGGAAGCCAGGGAACATAAGTCACTGGAAAGGCATCTGTGGAGGCTTTGTGACATAAAGATGGACCGGTAAAGCCATCAATCATCATCGTCATCATTTGAAGAGTGTATAAATTCATGCTTTGTGACGTAAAGACTTGCGGTAAAGCCATCAATCATCATCGTCATCATTTGAAGAGTGTATAAATTCATACTTTGTGACATAAAGGCTTGCGGTAAAGCTGTCAATCAATTTGTTTTGTGTCTCCAAAAACCTGTCTTAGGTGGATTGAATTTTGCAGCAACAGCACAATGATATTACAAATGTAATACGTAATATTTACAACATGAAGCATCTTTCATTGAAATTTATCAACTTTAAAAACTGGTAACCTAATGGATTCAAAATTGTCATCAGCCTGTTAAATGTGCTTTGGCCATAAGTGTGGCTAGAAAGATACTCTGTACACATTGTTTTGTGGATGAATGCTGCAAAGATTTTAATTGAAGTTGAAGACGTTTATTTCTATCACACTGTCTATTATGTTGGCATTATTTTTATTCATTGCAGGAAAACCCGTATGATCCGGTTCCCAATCACATTCAAGCCTGTGACGGCGGCCAAATTACAGAGGAAGATTGTGATGAGGAGAAAAAGTCGCTGAGGGTCCTGACTGCCATCATAGATGGAGAATGTGTCTCGTAGACGGAGAATGTGTCTCGTAGATGGAGAATGTTCTGCGCAGTAGATTTAAGCCCTATATTATTATTATTATGGAGTAGCACCCACAAGTCGCAGATTCAATTCTTAACGTTAAAAACAATTGAAGAAAAAGTGGTAGTGAAGAAAATTGTATCTATGCATAGATATCTAGGGTTTGTGGTAGTGTTGTTTGTGTAATTTTTTATTATATTATTATTACTACTACGAGTGTATCATAATTTTTATTACGATAATTAACTCACATTGTGTTCAGCTAAATCGTGATTCAGCCACACAATTTTCAATCGCTGATGTGCATTTATCCGTCCTTTGTACATACAGGGATGTTGCTGGATTTGTTTTCCCCCTTGTGGATAGTGCATGAAAGCTGATGATGTGAAGATATGTGTGACTAGCATAAGTATTTATAGTGTGATAAATAAGTACATGAAATGAATACTGAAATCCTATAGGAACAAAGATGAGATGGTAGGCGTACACTTTGGTGTCGGCACCTATCGCCTCGCATTGAAAAGAGAACCATGCTAACGATGCTCCCTGTTTTTAGGAGGTCCCGGGTTTGATTCAGTCTGGTGCTTGAAGATTTTCGTTGTTGTTTGTTCCTGTGTATTTGTCTCCTCTTTGTTCCTACAGGGTTGCGATACAGTCTACTTCAGGTCCTCATTCATTACACAATATTGATAGCACAATGTTATAATTATGATTCTTTGGTGCCAGCAGCAAGCAGTGGCGGTGTGAGTCACTAAAAATTCCAATGACATTTTTTCTTTTATTGACACTGAATGGTGAGAGAATCTCTTTCTTGTTGATTTGTGTCATCATTATTTTGACAATGCAATACCTGTAGTTGTTGGCGTAGTGGGCGGTTGGTGTAGTGGGCAGTTGGTGTAGTGGATGGTTGGCGTAGTGGGTGGTTGGCGTAGTGGGCGGTTGGTGTAGTGGGCAGTTGCGTATAGTGGATGGTTGGCGGTGGTTGGTGTAGTGGGCAGTTGGCGTAGTGGGCAGTTGGTGTTGTGGGTGGTTGGTGTAGTGGGCAGTTGGCGTAGTGGGCAGTTAGCGTAGTGGGCAGTTGGCGTAGTGGGTGGTTGGTGTTAGTGGGCAGTTGGTGTAGTGGATGGTTGGTGTAGTGGGCAGTTGGTGTAGTGGGTGGTTGGTGTAGTGAGCAGTTGGTGTAGTGGGCGGTTAAGCGCCAGTAGGCGGTTGGCGTAAGTGGGCGGTTAGGTGGGCAGTTGGTGTAGTGGGCAGTTGGCGTAGTGGGTAGTTGGTGTAGTGGGCAGTTGGCATTGTGGGCGGTTAGCGTAGTGGGCGGTTGGCGTAGTGGGCAGTTGGTGAGCACTGCTGGTGGGTCTTTTTTCTTCCCTTTCATTCTTTTACTCTTGCTGTTTCCTCTTTTGTAATTCACATTGAGACCACGACTTTTGGTGGACGAGGCAGAAACCCATCGAATCAAACAAGCAATAATTGTTTTGACTCTTGAGTATGTGTCCACTTTGTCATTAAGTTTTACTTCACACACACGAACGTATATGTAAATATACACGTAGGTTTTTATGAAGCTTCGTTGCGTTATTGTCGTCTTATTTTCTCTTTGTGTGAAATTGTCACCCCTACATGACGGAATGAGAATAAAGATTTAGATTTTTTTGTATCTTACCGTAAATTGATAAAAATATCAGAATCTCTATAAGACTAATAAGATATTTCATGATAGAAATTTTCTTGACAGCTTGTATCGATCTATAGGATGTTAGATTTGGATCATTGTTCTAGATCTTATCCCTCTACCCCCCAATGTTGTTGATACATAAGACATATAGGAATGCACCATAATTACAAAAATGTCTTTCATTCAGGCTGTGTGAGCAAAAACTGCCACGTCTTGATTTTTTGTGTGTGGATTTTTTTTTCAGTTCTTGTTGTGTTGTTGAGAGGTTTTTTCAACTTCTTGACGTTCTTTTACATCCCTTGTTGTCCATTATGCAAGGCATAAATGTTGTAAACAGAAAAATTACCATATATTCAAATTTAGCGCTTATTTGTATAATTGTGTAGTCCATGTGTAATTTTTTGCAAACAATCAAAATAATGTTAATGCGATTTGCTGGTGGCGGGTATGTCATTAATGTCAATATTTCCATGTCCGGAGCAGTTGGGACGTGTGATTAAATGGGGCCATATTTTAAGATGTTCTTCTTCCTTTTAGGTTGAAACCCATGCTCATCCTTTCAGCTGGGGGGGGGGGGGGGGGGGGGGGCATGCACACACACACCTACACACCCACACACACACACCTACACACACGAGCACAAAAAGATCCCATTTGTGTGATGATGGGGAAATCATGTTGTTTTTAAAGATATTATTAATGTGTTAGGCAGGTACGTATTATATGAGTGGCTTAGATATTAATGTGTTACATTTACGTATTATATGAGTGGCTTAGATATTAATGTGTTACATGTACGTATTATATGAGTGGCTTGGGTTGGTGTAAATATGATTATTATTGTTATTATTACATATTACAATTGTTTGCAAAATGCATGTTGATGAAATGTAATGTTTAAAGTGTAACCAAAAGTTTTATTATTGAAAACCAAAATCAAACAAACCTAAAACAGTTTGTCGCAATCAAAAGATAGATGACCGGTATTTGTCACTTTTTATGGACACCCTGTGTTCTAACGTCAGTCATATATTTGTCGACACCTTGTGTTTTAACGTCAGTCATATATTTGTCGACACCTTGTGTTTTGACGTCAGTCATAAATTTGTCGACACCTTGTGTTTTTGACGCGTCAGTCATATATTTAGTCATGACACCTTGTGTTCTAACGTCAGTCATATATTTGTCGACACCTTGTGTTTTGACGTCAGTCATAAATTTGTCGACACCTTGTGTTTTGACATCAGTCATAAATTTGTCGACACCTTGTGTTTTGACGTCAGTCATAAATTTGTCGACACCTTGTGTTTTGACGTCAGTCATATTTGTCGACAAACGTCAGTCATAAATTTGTCGACACCTTGTGTTTTGACGTCATATAACTCCATTGTGCCTTCCCATGCCCTTGCAAAGATAATTGCCAATATTTGCTTCATTAGAATGGTGCAATCTCTTTCACCACACAAACACACACACGCACACGCAGAAATGAATAATAATAAAATGAACACTTACATTGCAGCATACGCTACGCCCCTCCCCTGAATGAAGGGCCTAGGTGTATTACAATTTCCAATGCTAAGAACAGTATTAATATTAATACGCTAGGGCTAAGACACTTGAAGAAACAAAACTAATGAACCGCCTGTTTATACAGATGTGTCTTGGAGGTACTTTTAAAGATGTATAAGGACGGAGACTGGCGGAATTTCGGGCGGAGGACTGTGCCATAGTCTTGGACCGAAGTATTAGAAACTACCACGCCAGGTTTCAGTCGACACCGTGGAATCTTGTACTGGAGAGTATTGTCTGTTGAGCGAAGTGACCTGCCAGGTTGGTAGCGCTCGAGCCGGTTGCAGGCATACGCTGTCGTAGTATTATTTACGCATTGGAAAACAGTTGTTGTTATGTTGAGCTGCACTTGCTATAAATGAAGTTGCCAATGAACAAGGCCGCTGTCTTATCCCATTTCAGTTTCGATTTGTTTGCAGACATCCAATTCTGAATATCTGAAGCGCATTGCTCATAAAGCATCCACTTTCAATGTCATATCTGATTGTAAACACATAAATAAAATAAAAAGTTACATATTTGAGTGCCGTCAGCATGGTATGCAAGCAAATGTTCTTCTAATCTTCTTGCTACCGGGTATGCATAACTGATAACGTGGACACAACATGGAACTTTGGGATACATTACAGAGAATGGTACGTTTTGTGGAGGCTGACTCACTGCTTGAAACCACTTTGAATTCTTTCCAATAGATACAAGAACTAGTCGAGACCGGTGTTGTCAGAGATTTCATGAGTATTTTTGTGAGCCTTTTGAGTAGAATGCCATGGTTGAGAGTATCAACAGCTGAAAGATCTAGTAGACCTAGGATTGTGATCTTTCGCTGTCTATAATTTGGAGGAGATCATATACAATCTTCATGAGAGCTGTCTCTCTTTTGTTCAACCATGAGTCTACGAGGACCAGTGTGTCAGTGTCAATCACTTTTTCTTCTACATGCGTTTGATATCTATGGACTTGTTAGGGCAAGATAATGTGTTTAATTTCTGCTATTTTCAGTTTAAAATCGTGTGATTGTCAAGTTGATTAATTGTTATCAGGGTGGAAGGGGTCGTTGTGTCTGACGATGGGGGTTGGTTGATGTCTGATTTGTACTGGTGTACACCTGTGCTTACACACACTGCCTCTACTTGACCACTGTTTGGGACCATGAGCGATGTTGTTTTCATGAGGTTGACTGGTGGCCATGTCATGATTATATAAATAGCAGTGGGTTGAAATGAAACCCATTGTGAATAAAAATCCGCTAAGTAAAATATACAAAAAATGGTTTTAAAATATCATTTTTAGGAATACAATACATCTTTTTGATAAAATTGACAAATTTTTAAATCGTTTGTTAAAACACCATGAAAACAGTATTATAACATCCGTTGAGCCAAGAAGGAAGAATGATATTATGTAAAATGTAGATTTAAGAACTTTGTAAAAACCACCGGAAAAGTTGGAAAATTGCAAAGAGCAAACATTTGTAAACACGTCTTGCCAGTTAGGCGAACTACGCACGTTGATTTGCACACACACACACACAGTCTGCACGCGCACACACTCACAAACACACAAAGGCACAGAAATATATATGACTCAGGTTATTGGTGTGTAAAAGATGCCAGATTTTTTACTTGCAGTGGGAATGCACCATATAATTGATCACACATTATAATGCTATTTAATTCACGTTTAGCTTTCTGCTTCCCCCCCCCCCAGGAAGCTTCAATTTCAACAAAACAATAAATTGTCATGTCATCTGTCTGCATGAGTTGATTTGAAAAATACAGTTTTTACTTACACTTACACAGTAATAACATGATTGAAATATGAAATGAACACAAATTGAATAAACAAACAATATATCCGTCATGCCTTGCTTGTTTCATTGTCTTGGAAATATTAATATTCATAGAATTGTGATACTGCTACTGATACTGTGCAGCGAAGGTGGGCATTTGGCGGGAGGCTACTGGTAGGTAGGTCCTCTTTCTTTCCTTTCCTTTCACTTGTTCACAATCATTACTCCTTCATATTTTTGTTTCCTCTTAATTCAAAATCTGAGATCCCACTGCATGCGGGCGGTTGGCGGGCACTACTTGTAGGTTTCACTTCTTTCCTTTCCTTCTTTCACTTACCTTTCATCTTGTTGTTTTCCTCTTAATTCACCCCGAGATCACCGCAATGGTGGACGGGTAAATTTCAAAGAAATCAAATAAGCAGAAACAAAACACTGTGGCATATGATGATCGAGATAAATTCTAAATAAAATCCAAGAAAACACACCCCACAACAACAATGGCTAGCATTAACGATGTTACTCTGTCGATGTTTAATATAACGTCTTTGAGGGTGTCCATGTTGAATGTTTAGTGATCACGGTATAGGATTTTCAAACCAAGTGTCAATCACCGGTACAGAACTTTTTCAAATGGATGCAACAAATTATATGAAAGTGAAATTAGACACGAAGGAAGGTCAAACACAACCGATCACATATCACAAAGCGAAACACAAAACTAAAGAAAGAGTCAGATTCAGACTAAGAGTCTTAAAGAAACCGAAGATCAAATAATGACAAAACTCTCTTAGTAAAACTTAAGATGACTCGCAAAATTTTGGTAAACGATCTTTTGAATTCTTGGCTCCCATTTTCTGGACTCTTGAACAGGGTGGTCAGGGAGTACAGTGTTTTTGAACAGGGGTAATCAGGGAGTACAGTGTTTTTGAACAGGGTGATCAGAGTACAGTGTTTTTGAACAGGGTAATCAGGGAATACAGTGTTTTTGAACCAGGGTAATCAGGGAGTACAGTGTTTTTGAGCAGGGTAATCAGGGAGTACAGTGTTTTTGAACAGGGTGATCAGGGAGTACAGTGTTTTTGAACAGGGTAATCAGGGAGTACAGTGTTTTTGAACAGGGTAATCAGGGGAGTACAGTGTTTTTGAACAGGGTAATCAGGGAGTACAGTGTTTTTGAACAGGGTAATCAGGGAGTACAGTGTTTTTGAACAGGGTAATCCAGGGATCAGTGGAACAGGGTAATCAGGGAATACAGTGTTTTTGAACAGGGTAATCAGGGAATACAGTGTTTTTGAACAGGGTGATCAGAGAGTACAGTGTTTTTGAACAGAGGGTGATCAGGAGTACAGTGTTTTTGAACAGGGGTGAGTCATTTGATCAGAGAGTACAGTGTTTTTGAACAGGGATAATCAGTGTTTTTGAACGGGGTGATCAGAGTGTGTTTTTGAACAGGGTAATCAGGTAAGTGTTTTCAGGGTGATCAGTACAGTGTTTTGAACAGGGTAATCAGGGAGTACAGTGTTTTTGAACAGGGTAATCAGGGAGGGTACAGTGTTTTTGAACAGGGTGATCAGGGAGTACAGTGTTTTTGAACAGGGTGATCTGCGTACAGTGTTGTGATCTGCACTCGGGACCTCCTTTTGTGTGTCTCTGGGACTAGATGTCGATGGGACTAGAAAAAAACAATAATTTTTTCAACCGTTGGTGGGGCACAAAACCACCACCTTTTGGTAGAGGCAACGTGTCGGCCTCTCAACCAAAAGATAGAGTGGGTTTGGCTTACCACCAACAGTTGGGCAAATGTTTTCAAGCAACATCTACCCCACCTGGTCCAGGTAGGTGGATCGACATATAGTCCCATCGGAGACGGATGATGATCACAACACTCTGTGAACGTTAAATATCCCTTGGCTGTTTACATTTACAGGGCACTCTGGGCAAAATTGAAAAAAATCCTATCTAAAAACCCGAGATCACCTTAGTTGTGGATGTAGTTAAGTTAAATAAATCAAATCAAATTCAAAATCTTGTATGGGCTGTTTCGTTTGACGCTTCAGAAACCACGGTAATCCTCAGCTCTCTATGGATAATAATATGATATAATAAGTAGACTTACTTGAAGGAAGTGTACAATTGAACAAACAGCCTTTTCTATTTTGATTTGATTTGACTTACCCATCACAACTAAGGTGATCTCGGGTTTTTATTTAGTAGAATTTATATAATTTTGCCCGGATTGCCTTGCCAATCAGCCAAGGGATTTTTAATGTGCACATAGTGTTGTAATCTGCACATATGGCCTACTTTTATCGTCCGTCTCCGACGGGATTAGGTGTTGATCCATCTACCTGGACCAGAGGATGGGTAGATTTTACTCGAAAACAATCGAGACTTTTTCAACCGCTGGCGAGGTTTGAACCCTGACTTTTTGGGTTGAGAGGCCGGCAACTTACTCCTGGACTGGTCCCGAGTCATCAGCTGCCTTTTCTACTGGCACCCAGAAAAAAACAGTTAAATGCACTACCATTTCATCACCCTCCATGGGCGATTGGCGTGAGCTGTTTGTAAATGTAATAGTAAGATTCTTTAAATAAAGGCCGTTATGGCCCATAGAGCCAGGAGATTATCCCGGCTTCAAGGAGCGTGAAGCGGACCAGGTGATTAAAAATCACCTGGCTGGGACGCTAGTCTGACGGCGAGCTTTTACTCTAGCTAGTACTTGTACCATTTACACCTCGGTAGTAGGAGGTGGGAATGCGTGTTAACTGTCTTTCACAACGAACACAACGGCAGATTCTAAGATTTTGCTAGGCTTTGAACTCATGACCTCATGGTCCCCAATCCGATAGCCTAACCGCTTGGCCACCGACGCCATAAACATATGGAACCTTCACAAATTTGTGCTATCCTCGCACCAGGGCCATACTAGTCTTCTCTGTACCGTTCCAAGTTTAGTACATGTACTGCGTGAACAGTACGCTCGTGGAAATAGTAGTATTTCTTCTTTCCTTTCACTTGAAAAAAAAAAGTCATGTCTTTGTTCATTTTCTTCTTTCTTCTCAATTTATCTTAAGATCACCGCATATGGTGGACATGTGAATGTTATTAATGTTTTGACCCCGACTCCTCCCTCTCTCTCTCCCGCCACTCCCAAGCCCCCCCCACCTCCTCAGCAAAACAACAGCAAAAGAACCCAACCCCAAAGCTAAACAACCCAAATACAAAAACGCCAAAAGCAGATCTATTGACTCGTTGACCAAAGATTTTCCAGCGGGAAGGAAAACCACAGAAAAAATATCCACTTCTGGGGGGGGAGGAGGGGACTGCAGTCCAGAGGTAACGTGATGGCCTTTTCAATCCAAAGGTAAGGGGTTCAAGCCCGTTTATGGGGTTTTTTTTTCGAGTGAAATCTAATCACCCTGTGATCAGATAGGGAGGATCGACACCTAGTCCCATCGGAGACGGACGATGAAAAGGAGATCCCGTGTGGAGATCATAACAACACGCTGTGCACATTATTAAAGATCCATTGGCTGTTTACATGGCAGCCCGTACAACATTTAAAAACAAAATCCTACCAAAAAAACCATGAGATCATCTTAGTTGTCGATGTGGTTAAACTCAAATATAATCAAAATCCATTTATTATTGTTATAGAATAATCCGGATTATTTTCGCCACGATCAATTTGTAGTTGGAGAGACAGAGACAGCGGTAATGATACTGATACTTGATACTGATACCTTGTCTGCTGCTTGGCATCACAGGCTTTGTTAACTCGGTGGCACTTGTGTTGTAGCACTAGCACTACAGTAGCCAGCAGGCACAGCGTGTGTGAATACCGCTCAGGACACTCGAGTTCGAGTCCCCACACCCCTCCCAGTCTGGTCAGATATTTCATGGCTGCCTGTCGACTCGAGGTAGCTAGTACTACTACTAGTTCTACTAGTAGTGTAGTAGGCCTGGGCAATACTCGCAATCGCATTTCTAGTACTCGTTAATACCAACTGCCGCCTTCTCTGGTCTCGCGTTATTCGAGTACTCGCTTTGGCAAGAATACCACGAGACCGCCTCGTGCGTTCACGGCTGTGAATATGAGCATTCTATCTAAGCCTTTACTTGGGCCTTGGGGCGGCTTGGGGGTGATGAAAACCTTCACGCATTCGAGGCCTGCAGGCTGAACTAGAAGGATGTGGCGCGGGCGGGGGGGAGTGGTGTGAGTGGTGTGAGGAGGGAGGGGTGCTTCACGACCTTCATGCTGATTGAAGTGTCGCGTTGGCAGAAGGCATACCCTGTGACAGACTAGCACATTTCGCGGGGTAGTAACACAACTACCGTAACTCAAGTTTTGCAAATTTTTACATGACGAAAAAAACTGATTTTACTGGTGGCTATTAACACTAAACAACCGAAACTTTGGTTTTATATTGGAAATGATACTTTTCAACTGATGGTTGATGTTTTTGTTTTACGTTTCGATAGATACATTTTGAGATAGTTGAAGTTACAATAGTTGGCACTTTTAAAATGGACTGCCAAGTATCGTAACTCACACTTACCACAGTTGAGCAGCCAATATAGTCTGCAGCTGCAGTGGCAAAATATTGCAACTCAAAGATGCGATACATGAGCAGCCGTATTAGCAGGAGTGTTGTTATACTAGTTGAATGTTTGTATCAGACATACAACTTTTTGCCAAATAAATGCTATATTAGAGCAAAGAAAGAAAATACTATTGTGAAAACATTGTATTTCATTGAGTAATATTAATAGGTCTATATTTCTTACGATTTCCCCTATTAATATTCAACCTTTTATGATAAATAATTCCTATAGTGTCAAAACACCGCTCTCGATGACTCATTGCATGGACTTGAACGAAAAATGTCAACATCCAAATTACTTAAAACTTAAAATCAACACAAATTTCTGCTTAAACATTGCATCCAGATCATGTATCTTTGTTTTTTTATATGAGTACCTGGGTTTTATGAGGGGCTTTTTGATCCAAATGCTTTCTTTTAAGGAGAAAATCCATCGACAGATGCATCATCTAAAGTATACTGAAGATACTCATCTGCTCCCGAGTGGGAGAGAGTCGTGGGCTAATAAAAAGTTGAAATATTCTTTTTCTTCAAAAGCTAAAATCATGTTTCAAATCAAACCCAAGTAAAGACAGAGGAAAGATCTCGAATTATTATCCATCCCGGAGTTGTAATATAACTCTATCCACATACGGATCTTATTTCATGAGGTTGAATTGCCCCGTTCTTACTAATATAATAACATCAATTTAAGGGACGGAATTACCCCACGCTCATCCCAAGCCACGATGTGCCACACTGAAATATAATCACAATAATACAAGACGCCATTCACCATACCTCATGTATAACAATAACAACTTAAAATAATGCTTCAATTTGTATTCCTAGTGTATCGAACTTCATTAATGATAATTGACTTCTTTATAGCAGGTCAAGAGGCCATTTTTTAATTTAAAAATAAAATAGTGAAAAATTAAAAAGGAAGCAATCAACTGTAACAAGAACAGGGTATTTTAAACATTCACAATACAATCGGCATAGTTTTCATTTATTCAAATTGCTTTTGATTTTGAGCAGTTCTTTCTTTGTGTCATTCATCGTGTAATGTCCATCTATCTGGGGGAATGAGTCAATGAAACAACTGCTTTCTTTTCAACCTCAATTTCATGTGCTCTCGGTTCATATCTACTTCCTAGTTCTTTTCCTACAGCATTGGCATCGACCACCTTGCGTAGAGCTATGTGTACCATTTGTTTTTGACAAAGTCAAGTTCTCAAGAGTTTGAGGAGAGTGTACGTCAAAAAACAATTGGCAGCGTGACTATTCATTGTTTTTTGCTTCTTTTTCTTTGCAGCCATCAACTTTCAACAGAAAATCACGTTGACATCTAAGGTCTCAGGTTCTAAAACCCATACAATTTCTCCAGGTGTTCTTTCCTTGTGAACTTCTGTTAACAGTTGAGTCGACAAGACTGTCCACAACCACACTTCATACTTTTCGCCTCTTTTCATACGCCTTTCCTTGTTGACCACTGGTCTTGTTCTTCTTTGAAACATTTCTCTTTCAGTGAATGGTTTCATTTCTTTTTCCTTTTCCCAAACAATTTTCTATTTGCCTATACACGTTGCTTCGTGGTCAGTTTGGACGTTTTGAAAATATGCCTCGATAGATGACGACATTGATGGATTATTAATTAATCTTAATTTAAATTTGGAATTGAGGAAGTCAGTGATCAGAGAAAGAGGATCGACGTCCTATTTTGACGTTATTAGCTTGGCTAATGGCAAACATGCTTCTGAATCAAGCGAATATTCACTTTAAACGATATCTTTGAATTGCCCAAGAGCTTCCGAATCATATGAATCAATATCATCTTCCTAATTCAAACCCCAAGAAAGAGCCTGGTTCAGAGTAAGTACTCAGTCAAGGAACCGGAGACGTAGGACTCGCTGGGGCATCAACCAAAGGAGGATACAGGCAGTCTGCCATTTTTCCATGTAGAAAACTTCACCATAACGGCCTGTTCAAATGATGTAGAATTAGAGTGCGATCAGGGGGAAATCCTGAGATGAAAACCAGACCTGTTATGGCACTTAGCAGCAGCCTTATACAACACTTTTAAAAGTATGTGTCTCATAATAATATTAACAACGAATGTTGTCTGCGCATTGAGCACAAGAGAATGCTAGATTGAAGAGATGATCTCATTTGTATGATAAGTGAGTGGTATGATTAAATTATTACATTTCTGCACAACTAGACATGAACCAACCTGTTACCCCTCCAGAAAATTAATCTTCTGTAGTAAATCATCTGAAGCCTCAGAACACATTAGACTCAAATGGGGCCAACCTCATTGAAAAGGAAGAAGACATTAGACTCAAATGGGGCCAAACCTCATCGAAAATGAAGAAGACATTAGATTCAAATGGGCCCAACCTCATTAAAGGAGAAGACATTACTGAACTCGAAAAAGAAAATGGGCCCAACCTTTGAAAATTAGAATACATTAGACTCAAATGGGGCCAACCTCACTGAAAAGGAAGAATACATTAGACTCAAATGGACCCAAGCTCATTGAAAAGGAAGAAGACATTAGACTCAAATGGACACCAGCTCATTGACCCATGGTGCCAGCTCATTGAAAAGCAAGAAGACATTAGACTCAAATGGGCCCAGCCTCATTTAGACTCAAAGCAAGAAGACATTAGACTCAAATGGGCCCAAGCTCATTGAAAAGGAAGAAGCCATTAGACTCAAATGGGCCCAGCCTCATTGAAAAGCAAGAAGACATTAGACTCAAATGGGCCCAACCTCATTGAAAGCAAGAAGACATTA
>JAXRKP010001001.1:115000-125000 GCA_037039925.1 Doris montereyensis
GATTTTTTTTATCAACTTAGATAACGAATTTTAAAAACAAATTTCAAAATTTCCATTTAAACCCCCCCTCCCATCCCCCCAACAAAAACATAAAACCCAGGGGGAAAAGAAAAAAAAAAGAAAAAAGAAAAAGAATCTGGTTTCAATTCTGCATAGCACTATATCTAGATCTAAATTTAGAATGTCGAAAATGGATTTAAATCTAAACATTAAACTTGGTTAACCGGTCAACTTACCATTTTACCCTAAAAGCAAAAGATAAATTGGAGACCGTCTTTGACTTGTGTCAGAGGGGATGGCGTCTAACGCTACGAGTCCATGCCCCACACCGGGTCCAACTCGGAGGGCCGGGTTCGGTTCTGAAATGGAGGAGCAATTTCTGCACGCTGTGGACTTTGGTGACGATACCATGGTCAAGAAAATTCTGAATGAAAACCCAAGTCTGAACGTGGACTGCGCTGATGCTCTCGGAAGGACCCCCCTTCGCCTGGCCGTCAAAAATGAAAACAGAGAGGTAAAATTGTTGTTATATGATGGTGCTAATGCTGCTGTCGCTGCTGCTGCTGCTGCTGCTGCTGATGATGATGATGATGATGAGGATGATTATGAGGGTGATTAAGCGTCGTCTATATGCTGCACGTGTGGCATCGATGGCCGAATGGTTAAGCTGCAGGGCTTGGGATCTGAGGTTCCGGGATCGAATCCTAGCAAAGCTACGTCTGACGTTGTGTTGTTTGAGAAAGACACTTCACACGCACCCACCCACCCACCCCCACTTGACCCAGGTGAAAATGGCTGCAAGCACTAGCTTGGGAGTAAAAACCTGCGTCAAACTAGCATCCTGTCCAGCAGATGATAATTACCACCTGTTGCGCTTCACGCTATAGAAATCGGGATAAACTCTGGCCAAATGGGCCGTAATTGCCTTTAAAAAATGTGCTGCATGCAGGATATAGCCCTCCGTAGATGCTCTCAGTGGGTTGAGTTCTGTGTTTTTCTCTGCCACTGCCACACTGCGCACGTGTACTGTTTTTATGTCACCATGCCATCTGGTTGTTGGCTTTACGGGGATGCTGTGTCTATTTCTTGGTTGCCATGCTGTACACTTTTTTTAATTCATCTATTTTATCCTTAAATTTTACTGCATTTTACTGCCTATTCTCATTTTTTTTTATGTTAGTACTCAAGAGCATACGTACCTATTGGTTTCTTTTTCCTGTTTCAATATTTGTGTTACTGCTTTTGGTTTAAGTTTGTCAGTTATTTGAACCAATTTCGCCACGGGATGTAATCTTTTATTTATATAGGATTTTCATCGTTTCTCAGGTCACTCATGGGCAATATGGTAGTACTGATAATAGGTATGTAATAGGTACAAAAACGAATTCGGGAAACTTTCTACTTTTTCGTCTAGATGTGTCAATCCAAACTCTTTATGGTATGGGGTGCAAGAGTCTTGTGAAACTTCGGGTATTAGCTGACACTCTTTCGCTCAGAACAACTGACATCACCGTATCGGTAAAACTTACCACGTGCAATACAAGAGAAAGTTTGAGGTTTTCAATGATAAAAACTGAACCGGTGGTTCCGTTCGTGTGTATGCATGGAAGTAGAAAACAAACAAAGAAAATCCGAGATTCTGCCAGTCAAACTGAGATGAGTCGATGGCACAGCTTAGAGAGGTAAAGGTGGCAGCTCAGCAGACAGAAATTCGTCATCGTTCATGCCTTTGATTTGTTTTGTTTTTGTTTTTGGTTTTATGAATATTTACCCATAGTCTTGTTGTCTTCTTAAGGCGAAAGCACATGTGATATTCCATTCTCAGCCAAGTATTTTCTTATCTTTGACTTTTGCTCCGACGCAAATGGGCACCTTGGGGTTGGGGAAACAAATATAAGTTGTGTTAGAATAATATGCGCTTATAACTTTTAATGTTTTCTTGCTTTGTTTTTCATAATTCAATGACTGCTTTCTGTTGCCAATGATCTCCCTTTCTTTTATTCGCCCTTCACTTTGTTTGCTGCAAGGGGAAATCCGAACACGGCCTATTATCTGGCCCATGGGTAGTACTCAAATCAATTCAGAACTTGTAATAACTAGGCAGCCGGCTATAATTATTATAATAATAATAATAATAATAATAATAATAATAATAATAATAATAATAATAATAATAATAATAATAATAATAATAATAATAATAATAACAAAATAAATAATAATTGTATTATAATAATAATAATAATAAGATCTTAACAATAATAATAATAATAATAATAATAATAATAATAATAATAATAATAATAATAATAATAATAATAATAATAATAATAATAATAATAATAATAATAATAATAATAATAATAATAATAATAATAATAAAAATAATACTAATAATAATAATAATAATAACAATAAAAAATAATAATAATAATAATAATAATAATAACAATAATAATATACTAATAATAATAAAAATAATAATAATAATAATAATAATAATAATAATAATAATAATAATACTAATAATAATAATAATAATAATAATAAATAATAATAATAATAATAATAATAATAATAATAATAATAATAATAATAATAATAATAATGATAATAACAACAATAATAATAATAAATAATAATAATAATAATAATAATAATAATAATAATAATAATAATAATAATAATAATAATAATAATAATAATAATAATAATAACAATTAATAATAATAATAATAATAATAATAATAATAATAATAATAATAATAATAATAATAATAATAATAATAATAATAATAATAATAATAATGTATAATAATAATAATAATAATAATAATAATAATAATAATACTAATAATGATGTTAATGATATAATAATAACAAATAATTATAATAATAATAATTAATAATAATAATAATAATAATAATAATAATAATAATAATAATAATAATAATAATAATAATAATAATAATAAAAATATAATAATAATAATAATAATTAAATAATAATAATAATAATAATTAATAATGATGTTAATGATATAATAATGATAATAATGATAATAGCAATAATAATAATAACTATTTTAGACATGTCCACATATGATTACCATCGTGGTGTTCATGTTGTTTGTATGTCGGGGTCGACGAAGATCACTCAATCTTAGTGCGTGTGGTGGGGGGGCGTGGATGTATGTGGGTTTAAACCAAACTGAATGGAACAGACGGCTACAGGGAAGGCAATTACCCCTGGAGTATTATGAAGCGCCACCGGATCCTATCTGCACCAGTCTGCTATTATAACATGCCCACACAGACACACACATACATAGACACACACAAACACACACACACACACACACACACACACATATTGTGTCATACGCATACACCAAATGCGCACATTCTAAATTTATTGCATACAAGTGTTACAACACAATTTCATCCAACTAGTGCAAACAAGTCAATTGATTTCTACAGCAATTTAAAAGAAAAATGACGTTGAGCTGGCGTGCGGTGCTTGGATAGTAGTACCTCACAATTACAGCGGCGTCAACAAACAAACCAATCGTCTTCAGCGTACAGACTACAGGCGAAAGTCATTATACAGACGTAGGTTGATGTTAGGCGCCAGTAGCTCAGGCGAGAATGCGTCAGACTACTTTTCAGAAGATCTCAGTTCGATTCCCAGGCCGGTATAATTATTTGTACGTCCTTCTATTCCTATCAAGCCAACAGCGAAATGGGGGAATAGCTGGGTCTACTCAGTCTTGGCGAAAAGTGAAGTCGACGTGGTAAGCAATGGCAGAGTTCCACAAATATTATGCTATAGTATGTTCTTGGAAGATTTGAGCTCATACGCTCAGCAATGCGTGCAGGATTTCTAATTTACTTTCGTAACATCATGATAATAGCACCTTAGACGAGTCACGAAGACGAGACAAATACACGAGACTAAACATGAATATCAAAGAGACCAGACATGGAGTGTGACGTCGTTGACCGAGTGGTCAAGCTGTCAGACTTTGGATCACGAGGTCTTGGATTCGAATCCTAGCAAAAACAAACTTGTGTTCCTTGAGAACGACACTTAAAACGTCTTTCCCCCATCCGACACAGATGCAACTGAATGGGCACAGGTGCTAGCTTGGCAGTAAAAAATAGCCGCAGATTAATGACATGTTCTGGACGTTATTAGCATCGTCTGTTTTACTTGACGCTATAGAAACCGAGACAAGCCCCGGCTCTATGGTCTTAAACGAATTTTGCTTTTAAAAAAAAAAAAGACATAAACTAAACCAATTTTCTCCACATCGATACCGTCGCCTACAGCAGACTATAACATTGACACACATTTTGATTTCTAACTGAACTTCTTCACAGGGTGAACATCTTTTCAAATCAATTCAAATATAAAAATAAATTGCTCCAAAGCTAACATTAGATATCGTAGATATGAGGCAATTCAGTTCGTATTCAAGCCACGAAATGACACGATTGACGTCATACTTATCAAACTGTACGTAAATCATGACGTCACCCTTTCTATTTTTAAGTTGCACAGTAGCCATGGGTAAAACAAAACAACCTCTCGCTTCCTGTGTTCTATTGAAGAGGAATATGAAAGACCTAATAGAAAGAAAACGGAACAGATCAGGAGAAATTTTCGGGTGGGTCACCCTTCACCAGCAACCAAGAGAGACACAAGAAACAACCTTTTTCTTTCTTTCTTGCTGATGAAGGGTGGGCCACTCGAAATTTCTCTGTTTTGTTCCATTTTCTGTCTACTGTTAGGCTTTTTTTTTACTATTCTATATTCTCTTCATCAGATTTCGGCCTACAGCATTTGTATTCCTTTTTTATGTTTTATGTTTTAGTGATAGCGGAAAATATATTCTCTTTGTTCTTCCTATCCTCCTCCTCCTCCTACTCATCCTACTATTCCTCATACTCTTCCTACTCCCCTTCCTCCTCTTACTCCTCTAGCTCCTACTACTCCTACTACTCCTCCTACTCCTCTTACTCCTCCAAATTCTCCTATTCCTCCTACGCCTCCTACTCCTCTTACTCCTACTACTCCTCCTTCTCCTCTTATTCCTCCTACTCCTCATATTCCTCCTACTCCTTCTACTCCTCCTACACCTCCTTTTCCTCCTACTCCTCTTATTCTCCTTCTACTCCTCCTTCTGCTCCTCCTAATTCTGCTACTCTTACCTACTCCTACTCCTCCTCCCCTACTTCCCTACCCCTACTCCTACTCCTACTCCTACTCCTACTCCTACTCCTCATACTCCTACTCCTTCTCCTACCCCTCCTTCTCCTACTCCTCTACTCCTACTCCTACTCCCTACTCCTAGTCCCTATTACTCCTACTCCTACTCCTAATCCTACTCTTACTCCTAATCCTCCTCCTTCTCTTCCTACTCCTCCTACCCTACCCTACCTTACTCCTAATCCTCCTACTCTACTCCCTATCCCTACCCTATTTTCCTACTCCTACCCTCCTACTCCTTTTCTCTCTTACTCTTACTCTAAATCCTACCCCTATTTACTCCTACTCCTACTCCTACTTTTACTTTATTTATTCCCTACTCTTACTCTTACTTTTACTCTTACTTTTATTTTATTTATTTTATTTTATTTATTTTACACTACATTTTATTTTATTATCCTACTTTTATTTTATTTACTCTTATTTTTTATTTTATTTACTTTTACTTTATTTTTATTTTATTTTATTTTATTTATTTTACTCCTATTTTATTTTACTTATTTATTTTACTTTATTTATTTTATTTTATTTTATCCTATTTTATTTTACTTTATTTTACTTTATTTTATTTTATTTATCCTTTACTTTACTTATTTTATTTACTTTATTTTATTTATTCCTATTTATTTATTTTTTTTACTCCCTATTTTATTTTATTTTATTTTTATTTATTTTTTATTTCTCTCTTTACTTATTTTATTTACTTTATTTTATTTTATTTTATTTTACTCCTACTTTTATTATTTTATTTTTTACTTTATTTACTTTTTACTTACTTTACTTTTACTTTATTTTACTTTACTCTTACTCTTACTCCTATTTTATCTTACTTACTTCCCTACTTTACTTTATTTTACTCCTTTTATTTTTATTTACTTTTACTTACTCCTACTCTTACTTTTACTATTTTATTTTATTTTATTTTATACTCCTACTTTATTTTATTTATTTTTATTTTACGTATTTTATTTTATTTTACTCCTACTCTTACTCTTACTATTTACTCCTACTTTTATTTTATTTTATTTATTTTACTCCCTATTTTACTCTTACTCCTTATTTTACTCTACTCCTACTCCTACTCCTTATTTTACTCTACTTACTTACTCCTCCTACTCCTACTCTTACTCCTACTCCTACTCCTACTCCTACTCCTTCCTACTTCTCCTTACTCCTACTCCTACTCTTACTCTATTTTACTCCTACTCCTACTCCTACTCTTACTCCTACTCCTACTCTTTTTGCTTTCCTACTCCTACTCATACTCTACTCCTACTCCTACTCCTACTCCTACTCCTCCTATTTACTACTCCTCCTACTCCTACTCTTACTCCTACTTTAGTCCTTTTACTACTCCTACTCCTACTTTTACTCCTACTACTCCTACTCCTACTCCTACTCCTCCTACTCTTTTACTCCTACTCTTACTATTTTATTTTACTCTTATTTTACTTTACTCCTACTTTATTTCCCTACTCTACTCTTACTATTTTACTCCTACTCCTACTCCTACTTTACTCCTACTCTTACTCTTCTTTCCTCCTACTTTATTTTACTCCTACTCCTACTCTACTCTACTTACTCCTCCTACTCTATTTTTATTTTATTTTATTTTATTTTATTTTATTTTATTTTATTTTTTCCTACTCCCTATTTATTTTATTTTACTTATTTTATTTTACTTTACTCCTACTTTTATTTTACTTTTACTCCTCCTATTTTATTTTACTATTTTATTTCCCCTACTCTCCTACTCCTTATTTTATTTGCTCTATTTTATTTTATTTTTATTTATTTTATTTTATTTTATTTTACTTTCTTTTATTTTACTCCTACTTTACTTTTACTCTTTCCTATTTCCTTTTGTTTCCTCTCCTACTCCTACTCCTACTCCTACTCCTAATCCTATTCCACTCCTCTCTCCCCTATTCCTACTCCTCCTACTCCTACTCCTATTCCTACTCCTCCTACTCCTACTCTAATCCTCCTACTCCTACTCCTCCTACTCCTACTCCTCCTATTCCTACTCCTCTACTCTACTCCTCCCTATTCCTACTCCTCCCCTACTCTATTCCTCCTAATCCTCCTCTACCCCTCCTACTCCTCCTGGGGGGAGTCCTTCAACTCCCCTACTCCTCCTACTGCTTCTAGGGACTCTCTTACTCCTCCTTCTGGAAGGGAATCCTCCGTGTTGCTACCCTATTTTGGTACTGCGTGGGGAGAATGGTTGTGTTCCCTAACCGTTTTTTAATCCAGTATTAAGAAACCCTTAGACCCTCGATATTTCCTCCCATTTCTACCAATATATTCTTCTATCCTCTCTATCTATCTATCTATCTATCTATCTATCTCCTATCTATCTATCTGTCTATTATTTATCTATCCTCCTACAATCCTATATCAATCAATCCTATATATCTAATCAATCTATCTATCTACTATCTATCCCCTATTCCTACTATCTATCTATCTATCTATCTATTCCCTACTATCCTATCTATCTATCTAATCCTCTATCTATCCTATCCTCCTATCTATCTATCAATCTATCCCCTACTCTATCTACTCTATCTATATCTATCTATCTCTTACTATCCTCCTTCTTCCTCCACATCAGTATATCTATCTGTATAGCTATCTATTTATTGGTATCTATCTATCCATCTATCTATCTATATATCTAGGGAAGGGTGGAGTCTATCTAGGAATCTATCTATGTTTATCTATCTATCTATCTATCTATCTTCTAATCTACTTATCTTCAGTTTATCAAGAAAGGCTCTGTCTTTAGACTCTGTGTCTCTCGATCTTTCCTGTCCATTATCTGCCTGTATCTATTCTTCTATCCTCTATCTATCTATCTATCAGTTTTATCTCTCTGCTCTCTCTCTCTCTTGTCTCTGTGTCTCTCGCTTTCTTTCTCTCTATATCTCTCTATCTGCCTCTCTCATCTCTCTCTCTATTTATGTCTCTCTCTATCTATCTCTCTCTCTCTCTCTCTAAATCTCTCTCTATCTATCTCTCTATCTATTCTCTCTCACCCCCTCTCTATCTTCTCTCTATCTATCTATCTATCTATCTATCTATCTATCTATCTATCTATCTATCTATCTATCTATCTATCTATCTATCTATCTATCTATCTTCTTATCTACCTATCTATCAGTTTTATCTCCTCTGCCTCTGTCTCTTTGTCTCTGTGTCTCTCGCTGTCTGTCTGCCTGTATGTCCGTTTATCTGCCTGTCTCTATCTCTGTCTTTGCCTTTGTTCGTCTGTCTGTCACTTTCTCTCTCTCTCTCTCTCTCTCTCTCTCTCTCTCTCTCTCTCTCTCCATCTCTCTCTCTCTCTCTCTCTCTCTCTCTCTCTCTCTCTCTCTCTCTCTCTCTCTCTCTCTCTCTTCTCTCTCTCTCTCTCTCTCTCTCTCTCTCTCTCTCTCTCTCTCTCTCTCTCTCTCTCTCTCTCTCTCTCTCTCTATCTCTCTCTCTCTTTCTCTCTCTCTCTCTCTCTCTCTCTCTCTCTCTCTCTCTCTCTCTCTCTCTCACTCCCTCTCTTTCTCTCTCTCTCTCTCTCTATCTATCTATCTATCTATCTATCTATCTATCTATCTATCTATCTATATATCTATCTATCTATATATGTATATCCTGTCTAATTATCTATCTATCTATCTATCTATCTATCTATTTATCTATCTATCTATCTATCTATCTGTCTGTCTGTCTATCTATCTATCTATCTATCTATCTCATCTATCTATCTATCTATCTATCTATCTATCTATCTATCTATCTATCTATCCTATTTACCCTTTTATCAAACATTCTAGAATAAATTGTACTTAAACAATTGTTATCACATTTGGACAAACATATTCTACAACAACCATTCCAATCTGCATATCGAGCTAACCATAGCACTGAAATCGCTTTGTTACGAGTTTTAAATGATCTATTGAATGTAATTGATAATGGCTAGATTACACTTTTAAATCATTTTAGACCTTTCGACTGCATTCGATACCATCGATCATCATATTCTGCTTCAGAGGCTTCATGCAGTATTTGGCATCTCGGGCATAGTGCTGTCTTGGTTCGAATCATATATTTTGAACCGAAAACAGTTTATTGTTATAGAAAGTTGTAGATCCAGAGAATTTCATCTCAAATACGGCGTGCTGCAAGGTCTGTGCCAGGGCCAATTCTTTTTGTCATGTACACTAGCCCATTATCTGAAATCTTTAAAAGAAAATACAATGTCTTACCATCAATATGCTGATGATACCCAATTGAACAATGTTAATATCGACGTTGGCTTAGATGAAATCATCAGAAAAATGAAGCTTGCATAGCCCAAACGAAGGAATGGATGGATGCAAACAAATTAAAACTTAATGATGAGAAAACAGAAGTAATAAAAATTTGTTCGAAAAGACGAACGATGAAAAGTAATCAGAATAGTATAGATTTAGGGGGAAATAAAATCAACATGTTAAATGAGGTGAAAAAGATGGGAATCATTTTTGACTATTTGAACTTTCTTGAGGAATATGAATCCTCAAGTGAGCTCCTTAGTCAAATCACTAACGTTTTCCTTGAGAAAGATTAGTTCCATCCGTCCATTCCTCACAAGCGATGCTACAAAAAAAACTTGTCACAACTCTTATGTTCTCCAAGCTTGACTATTGTAATTCCTGTTGTTTGGCCTCCCACAAGAAAAAATCAAAAGAC